>VXAX01001641.1:1897496-1912467 GCA_013399835.1 Leptocoma aspasia
CCTCCCCTCCTGTCCTCTTTTTCAGAGCACACCTGATGAGTGAGTAGTGGCAGGACAAATTAGTACACCAGAGAAAGTATCTTCCATGGCCGCACAGGGAGAAGGTGGAAGGCGTCCCTGTCCCTGGTGGTGGGGTTGGAATTGAATGATCTTTAAAGTCCCTTCCAACCCCTGCCATTCTATTGTTCTACGCCATGATTTCTATGACTTCATGATTCTACAATTTTATGAAGGTCTGATGTGTGTAGGGATGTCTGTTCCCAGATATCTGCTGTCTGTGACCCAAACTGCAGCCCCCCAGTTCCAGCCTGGGTTCCCCAGGTTTTGGCAGAGGTTTTAAATTCCAGTCAGTCTTACTTTAGGAGACTAAATTTCTATTTGTCATTGAAAAATGGGGTAAATTAGCTTGCTCAAAGCTCAGTGGTATGGCAAAAAGATGGATATAGGTACAAAAACTAGTTTATTGCAGTTATCTGAGATAGCACTTCCATCACTGCAGTGCAGGTGTTTAGGGGGTCTCACCTTAAACTAAATTTAGTAAAGAGTGAAAAAGGAATGGATATTTGCATATGTGTGAGAGACTGTTGAAATAGGTCACTATTTGTCTGATACATTTGTATCAGAGAAAGGCTGAAATTTTCAGACAGGATTTTTTCTTTTTTTTTTTTTTTAATTTTTTGAGCACTTACCACGAAATCAAAAATGTTTCTTTAATTCAGCTTTTAACAGATTAGCCTTAGCCTGCTGGCATATGCTTAGGTCAGCAATAGTAAGCAACATTTAAGAATATTGATCGAGTTTTATCTGTTCTTTAGATTCCATTTATATTACTTCTGGGCTTTAAAGTATTTCTGTATATATCAATTACAGGAAAAGCAGAGTCTCTGTGCTTCTCTCTGGACATCACATGGCCATATGAAAGAAATGAAAACATTCTCCACTCCTAGAATTAACTAGAAATGGTCTGAGTCACACGTTTGGCATAAGCAAAAATGTTCCCAAATTAGGAAATATTCAAACTCTGATTTTTTGTTTCAGCTTATTATAAATCTGTGAGCTGGCTGTGAATGTCAGAAGCAAACCCAGGTTTTACCAAGCTCTGGGAATGTTCAACTCCAGGATATAGGGGTTGTCTTCAGGTCCACATCTAGATTTACTAAAGGTCTGATCTGATTTCCTAAGGATGTAGAACTTAACTGATCACACTACCTCTTAGTACCTGCCTAATAAATACTGAATGAAGTGGCCAATTGCAATCAATCTGGAAAGAGTGGTAGGCACCCCAGAAATGCAATGCAATGCAATGCCTACAAGCATTGGGTGTGATGGATGTTCCACACAGCATTCCCAACACTCTTCCCATTAAAGTGTCAGGAAACCCAGAAACCCAGAAGGCTAGCTACACACATTAAGCAATTTAGGGCATTCAGGGGCCTAGAGAATCCTACATGATTAGAAGTGTGAGCACAACTAGAATGAGGTGGCAACATAAGAGGAGCTAAAAGTAAGCTTTAAACTAAAGTTGCTCTTGAATAGGAATTTAATGAAATTCAGTGAATATAGTTCAAACTTTTGTAGCTAAGAATTAGAAAAATAATGAATAAAAGTCTTTGAAGGAACACAGGTATGAGATTATAACATACTAGATTCCCAGAAAGTTGGAAGGCTGTACAAGAAGTCAGAAATGCTATGAGATCATCATTTCTGCCTCTGAACAGCCTGTATCTTGTAAGTATTGCAACTCATATGTTCCATGTACAAGTAAACTTTCTACAGTTATACAATTATCATTATAATTATTACACTTGATAGCAGAGTAACTTGTTCCACTAAAACAGAACCCATAGAAATATTACTCTTGGAGAAATATAAGACAGCTGGGGAAGGACAAAATCCTATCAATAGCAGTATTTGTGGGAAAAGCTCCAGGAAGGTAAGAGTGAACAAGGGATATTTGATGAAAAAGTCTTCTTATCAAAATAATAAATTACCACATTTTGAAACAATGTAGGATGTAGGAACAATGAAATGATGTAGTAACACTCTAGCATAATTTTTTGCAAATTTACCAAAGCTCCATTGTAATTTTCAAGGTCTATAGCACACGTGCCTAACTTGTTCCTTGCAGGCTGGTTCATGGCTGCCTGAAAAGTAAAATAAGCCTAGCAGATAGATTCTAGCCATTATTTCTCAGAAGCTCTTTATCCATATTCCTATTTTGTGTGTAGATAGGTTCCCAAGAAAGAACAAATTCATTTAATATATGATAGTGGTCATCTCTATCTTAAACTTGGGTAATACAGGCCCTGGAAACGTATTTTGGGAGAAATTATCTACCTGGCAAGAACAAATTCCTTGTATGCTCAAAATCTTCCCATTAGCTCTTGATTCCTTGATGGATTTCTGTTTTAATCCTGCACCAGCAGCAATATTATGCTTCAAGAATTTCGTCCCCTGGAGCTCTCAGTAATTGGTGAATTAAATAGTTGAATAAAGAGCCTCTACTACAGGCAATGAGCAGCAGCACAAGGGTTTTCCAAAACATAGCAGAACCATTCTCATTCATGATTTACTCAAGCCTTTAGCTGGAACCTTCTAAAGCCTAGAAAACATCAACATTGCTTTTTTCCCCTCCACTTTCTAAAGAGGCATAGGAGTGTCACTAAAAGCTGCTATATCACACAAGTGTATTTCTAATAGAGAATACTTACTGACTGACAGAAAAGCCTTCCAGCAGGCAAATGTTATGGGTGGACTAATACACCTGAGATAAAAAAGATAGGATTCCTTTTCCAAAACACCTAATATAATTTTTTTTTGCCTGGTACTTAGTGCGATTTTTGACATTTGAGAGTATCCAAGACAGTTGCACAGAGCTAGACGACAGAGGATGTGAGAAAGATCCACATGTTTCATCAGAGGCACTACTTTTGGGCAATTAATCCTCACTCTACATGTTCCTTTAGTTCTGTAGGAAGTCTCTAGATTGCATGTAGATAACTATGAATAGGTAAAGGTGTACAGACAAGCACATGAAAAAAATCTTAATTAAAAATATAATATATAGAAATACATAAATGCAAATGTGATGGCTCTGATAAAACCTTTCACAACCAAACTTTCAGATCTACAGCTAATGAAATTTGGCTAAGAATAAGTTGAACCAGGTCAATTTATCAGCAGAAGATTCAAACATATGATTTTAAACTAAGAGCAGCTTGGGCTTCTCAAATATATTGAACTTGGAAGGTAGTGAGCTAGGTCTGGAGCTGTTCAACCAGACTGAAGCAGTGAGCAGTGAACTCAGTTTTGCAAAAGCTGGTGTCCTCCAGGATATCTGCACCTCCATCCAATTTTACAGTGTTCTGAGCATTGCCTAGAGAAGTCTTCTGCTCATGGTGGCATGGGAACACATAATCAGATTCTCCAGAGCCATTCATTCCAACTCTATATAATTCATTTAAGAGACAATGTTTTAAGTGATTAGGTGATTTTGCAAATGTAAACCTTCAAAATTTTCAACACTTTATTTAACTAAGTGACAAATGACTGGTGATTTTTAGTACAACAGTGGTTCTTGACTGGTAGATGTCATAGAGGACTGAGCCATAGAATCTGATTGAATGTAGTTTCAAAACTGAAAGTGTCTAATTATACTTTCCAATTGGTTAGTGTTTTATGAGGATTTATCAAGATTAATTATCACGACTGTAAACAATTTGCCTTTGAATAACGTGAATGTAAAGTGACTTCTTGAAATTCACACTCTCTATTTATTAAATACAGGGGGTCAGTGCCAGTTTTTGTTTGTATATTTGGAGCATTCATCAGTCACGTTACTGACATGTAGTCAGTTCTCTGAAACACAACACAGCAAGTTCAGTTAAATTCAGACTGACAGCATGAAAAGAAAGTTGGCAGAACATAGGGTCCTGTTGCTAAGCAATGCTTGGCAATACAACACACTCACATTATGGTGCTTGTGATGACACCATGAGGAGAGACGTTTTCAATTTAATGAAAATCCATCATTTCAGGGGAGATGGGGTGGAGCAGTAGCAAACAGGATGAATGGATGGGAGACATGTCCACAAGGAACCAAATTTTGCTATTAGTTACATTAGTGTGAATACACTAACTTCATCAACGGTGATTAACTGCAGAATGACTGCAAAAATTTCTAGGCATTATACTGAAAATGTATGTAAGATATCCTTAAAAACCAGTCCACATCTTTCACAGTGCTTCCAGGATACTTGTCACTTCAAGTCAGTGTGAAAATTACAGGTAGTTCCACCTGGCTGTGGACTTCACAGTCAGAGTCGTGTTCCTTCAGGTTATTGCAGCCCTCAGCGTGCCCAGTCCTTGAGCTCAATCCAAAATGGGGACCCTGCTCTTGGGCCCTGGGACTGATGGGGTGGGGTAGGAGGAAGCAGAGGGGAATCTTTTTACCCACTGAGGAGTTCCCACCACAGCCTGAGTCTTGTCCTCCCTCCACCTTCCTTCTCCTCTCTGTCCTTAGCTAGGCATCCTCCCTGTGCTTCCAGGTCCAGCCCTGCCACCATACATCCTGCTATAACCCTGAACAGCTGTTTAGCATTTTGAGATTCTGCCTGCTTCCCCTCTCTTCTCTATCCTACTAGTCTAGCTGGATATTTTCATTCAGGGTTTTTTGTAATGCGTCATTTTCACTCTGAGCTTACTAATGATTTCACATTTCATAACAGGAAAAAACAAATTTACTTCAGCTCTGCAATTTTTAAAGTTAACTAAAGTTTAAAGAAGTATTTCATGCTTAGTCACATACAAATGAAACAAAGTGAATTCTCAACTGGTATTAAGTTCAATGACAAAAATTATGTTGACTTTATGTCTATTGCTAAAAAACTGGAAATCAAGAGTCCTTAATAGTTCTGAAGTCTTGTATATCTTCTTGGTATATCCTGGCAAATATGCCAACTGCATTATCCTCATCATTCCTTTTGCCATTGTTTTCACTGGGGGTAAAGCCAGACATAAGAGCAAGAAGGGGCCTGTGATCTGGATAGCAGGAGACTGCTTGAGAGATGACAAGTCTGAGTTTTCATCCACATCTTCCACAAAATGATCAGGGAGAATACTTAGGAAGGAAAGGTCAGCCAGCCATCAATCCTGTGTTTCCAAATGGTAGATGGCATCTCTATTTTCACACCTTTACTTGAAATATGTTCAAGTCAGTACGAAGATTTCAAAACTGGCTATTGTTCTGTGTTCTAACAGATGTAGGAGAAGCCACTTTTAAGTTCACTCAGGGTTTGAACCCCTTGTAGGTGCTGAAAGCTCTGGTACAAATCAAACAAGTGTTGAAGAGTGCAACTTAAGCACAAAAGAAAACTTGGTGGAGCCTAGGAATGCATGAGAGTGCTTTGCTAGATCAGATCAGCATGGCTAGTGTGTCACAGGATAGAGCCAGATGTCTATATTTTAAAATACTCCAAAATCTACATTTCTGTAAAAGAGGCATCACCAATTGCAGGGGAAGTTAGATAGTATTAGAGAGATGGGATTTTAGGCAGTGTTATTTGTTATTTTCACTTCATAGCTTGTTTTACAGATATTTTCCAAGCAATCTATTACCCCCCTCTCTGTACTACAACACATCTATTGAGATAGAACATCCTTTCTGATACAGTAATCAAATATGTTTTAAATATGCAATTATTTCAGTGAGAAAGCAGAGACTTGCAGGCTGTGGGCTGGCTGTGCAGGCTGTTAAATTGCGTGGAGAATGAGTCTGTTCTCACTGAAGCAAGGACACCTGTGCAAAGAAGCACCATCATCGCTGTCATGTGCCCTGAACCTCTCTCTGAAATTCACTCCCTTTCAATTCATGTCTCTTTCTTACCTGCAACAGGTTAATCAAGTCAGTTTGGGAGGTTAAAGGTGTTCCTGCTGTATTGTTAGAGAGATAATAAAAGTCAGGGGGAATCATGGTGGAAGAATTCCTAGTGGAAAAAAACCCATTTTTAAAACATGAGGATGGCCATGTGGCTTATGTTAAATAATTTGAAGAACAGCTAAGTCTGAAATCTGACTTTTAATATGAGATTTGTTGTGATATTTTATTATTAAATTGTAGCAGTGATTTTCAACCAAGCTAAGAAAACACTTTACTTTCTACATGGTACTGCATTTGAACTGGTCGTATAAGAATATTTTCCCCCACCTTTCTGATGAAGAACATATCTCAGAAATATAACTTCTATGCAATGTAATCCTTAAATACACCAGCAGTGATTTTTCCTGATACTTTGACAGCTAAACAAAGAATATAGTGAAATTAATCTGATATTCCTGAAATTTTATGCCTCTTTAGCTTTTTGCCTATCAAAATGTAGATATTTGATTCATTTACTTTATAATTAATCGCTCGTGATTACTTGATTAATGAATTGTGATTGCTATCTTTAAAGAGCATCTCCTAGAAATACAACAAAGCTTCTGTGTTCATACATTTTACAGTAAGATCTCACTGGACAGAAAGTCACAGTTCAAGGGTAGCAAGTTCCAATCTGAATAATCAAATACAGCTGTAGGGTTCTGTTTTTCTTTGAGAGTCAAATGTGCTATTTCTTCACTGACAATCACTCTTCCCTTATCTCTTTCAGTCTACTAACACCTTTTTGTGTCTTTTCTGTCACTAGATTCCTTTTTTGTGTCTTCTGTCATAGTCTACCCCCGCATCTCCCCCAGCCCTGAAACACTTCACATACTCTACTGGTATCTTCTATTCATTCTTTTAAAACTTGATACACCCAGGAGTCAATAATTAGCATATCATAGTTAAACTGAAACAGTAAAAAAGCCAGAGGAGAACAAGAGTTAACTGTGAATAAAAGCTGAAAAACCTCTGGAAATTATTTGCCTGCGTTAATTGTAAGCAAACTGAGGGAATTTTTGTATCCTGGACAGTGCTTCCTATATTGTTAGTGATGATGCAATGAGTAATTGCTGTTTTCCAGAAGGAAATGTGGTGTTTTTCTTTTTGTTTCTTTTTTTGTTGTTGTTGTTTTGTTTTGGTTTTTTGTTTGTTTGGGGTTTTGTTTGTTTGTTTGTTTGTTTTGTTTTCTTTTGAGAATACTATTTTCAAAACTTACACTGAAAGTATATAAATACTAGTTTCCTAGGAGTCCTTTTGGGGAGAACCAGACCTGGAGGTACTTAGTTTAGCTGAACTGGTGAAACTGCGTAAAGAAAGTGCCAAAGTTCACAATGCTGGTAGCAGAGATAGAAAGGTGTTCTTATTTAACTGATTAATTAAACCAAAAGTCAAAAGTGGAAGCTAGTGAAAGATACCTTTCCAAAGTTAGATGCAAATTTGTGTTAAGTGAATAAGATATTCCTCTGGATGCAGCTGAATCATAGAATCACAGAATTACTTAGGTTGGAAAAGACCTCTAAGATCATCAAGTCCACCAGTTAACTCAGCATTGCCAAGTCCAGCCTTAAATCATGTCCTTTTTAACTACCTCCAGGAATAATGAGTTCAGCACTTCCCTGATTAGCCTGTTCCAATGTTTGACATCCCTTTCAATTAAAAAAAAATTCTAATATCCAGTCTAAACCTCCCTTAGTGTGAATTGAGGGCATTTCCTCCTGTGCTCTTGTACTTGTGAGAGGAGGCTGACCCCCACCTGGTTACAACTTCCTTCAGGGAGCTGTAGAGAGTGACAGTCTCTCCTGAGCCTCCTTTTCTCCAGGCTGAACAACCACAGCTCCCTCAGCTGCTTCTGACAGGACTTGTGCTCCAGAGCCTTCACCAGATTTGTTGTCCTCCTTTGGTCATCAGCACTGAGGTCAGGCTAACAGGGCCACGGTTCCCTCGATCCTCCTTCCTGCCATTCCTGTAGATAGGCGCCACATTTGCCAACTACCAGTGGACTGGGACCTCCCCACTTGACTAGGACTGGCAGTAAATGATTGAAAGTGGTTTGGTGAGCTCTTCTCCCTCAGTACCCTTGGGTGGATTCCATCCATCCCCACAAACTTCTGTGGGTCTGAGTGATGGAGCAGGTTGCTGACTGTTTCCACTTGTATTATGGGGCTTCATTCTGCTCCCTCTTTCTGTCTTCCAGCTCAGAGGGCCGGGTGTTGGAACACAACTATTCTTACTATTAAAGACAGAGACAGAAGGTATTAAGTACCTCAGCCTTTCTTCCTCCATTGTTTCCCCTGCATCCAGTAAAGGATGGAGATTCTCCTTAGCCCTCCTTTCATTGCTTTTGTTGAAGGCACCTCCATTGAAATGAACTGACATGTCCTGGTTGAGGTACGTATCACGAGGCACTTAAAAAGGAAGTAAGAGTGAGGCATCACAGTTCAGGGGAGTTGGATGTCCTTCTCTTTGCAGGACACAGTTATGCACCATTCATGAAGATTTGATAATTATGATAATTTTTCATCTACATATCAGAGAATCACAGAACATATTGAGCTAGAAGGGGCACACAAGGATCATTGAGTCCAACTCCTGGCCCTGCACATATCCTTTACTCCAGGCTTATGGGAGACAGTCAAAAAGGGTAAACAAAATGGGAAAGAAATGGTCCACACTGCTGCTCACAGTCTGACCTACCTTATCCATGGAAAAACCCTATTTTCCCTAGAAACATCTTGTATTCTTCTCTACAGATGGAAAACGTGTCCATTGTCAGTTAAGTACAAAAACCAGCACAACCAGAGTGATAGGTATATATTGAATGAGTTGCAGGATTGCCTGAAAAAAGCAATTATATTCTATGAAACTATTGCCCAAAAAAATGAACACCAGTTTTTGACAACAACGAAAGCAACTTACAGAGTCTGCTTATTCAGGGCTAGTTCAATTAAAAAAAAAAAAAGAAAGCAGCACATCTCTTAAGCAACAAACAAATTAGAAAAAGCCACAGACATTGAAGTGAAACAGTTCAGGATCAAGGTATTAAGGTTACCCATTCTGCAGCTCTAAACCAAATAATTGTTTTGAGCTAAAAATGAGCCATGAGCAATGAACAAAAGAGAACGTACTCTGAAAATCGAAGAGCTATACTCAGAAAATCAAAGAGCTGTCATTTTCAGAACCCAATTGTACCTTTTTTTGTTTACACGTAATTTATGAAATTCTACCTCAGTTTTAGGTAGCATCTAATTTCTAAGACAACATACAAAATAAGGCCTCATGCTTCTCTAAGACTGCCCATACAAGGAATCCTGGTAACTACCCATTGAGTAATAAGAATAAAGGTTCTCCAGGTAGATCATTTTGGTAGTTCATGAGTCTGACCTGAGGCATATATATTGAGAACCAGGACATAGTCTAAATTAAAAAAAAAAACTTCCCACTTATTCTGCATTTTTAAGCAGGAGGTCATGTAAATGTCATAGCTTTTGTAAGACTCTTCAAGGCAAATTAAAATCTTTTAATACTAAAGTAAAAGTGAAAATAATAAGAAAGTGATCCAATAAACAGTTACTATAAAGACAAACACTTTATCCTTCATCATATTGTATACCAAACCAAGGCACAGCTAAACTCACTTTATGTATTTTGTTCCACTCAGCAGAGGAAAATGCTAATAATGCTATCTAGGCCCATTCTTTAGCAGACTAATAATATTATGCGTAATCCAGAGCCTTAAAAGGACTGAGTTTCCTTAACATGTTGAACTTTCCAGGGGAACAGGGTGTTCTTGCTGATGGAAAAGAATAGTCCCTCCTTATACAAAGACAAACATTTCTACCTAATGCTTCCTCTTTGAGTGAAGGTGGCAGGAATCATGCTAATTTAACATTTCTGACAGTGAGGAATGCACACTTCCTGGAACACATTAGGAGAAGGGCCAGAATTCAATACCACTAGTGAGAAAGTGCCTACACATCTCTTCAGGTCAATAAAACACGAAGAAGTAGGTGTCAGTCTCTCTTAGAGGCACAAGATAAGACAGATAATGATAAAGAGAAAGATATCTGCTAAATTTCTGTAAAAAGAAAGATTGTCACCATGTATCACCATCACTTTAATTAAATCAGCAGGTCAGAAACCTGCATGGGGTAAACTGTAACACCCAGACCCTTTCTGCACCTCTCTGGATACTGGTAGGGTCCTTCCATGCTATGACTTAGATTAGCAGATGGGCAGCCCTTGCTAAAGGACTTTATCGAAGGCTAATACATTATTTGTGTGATCCATCAAGAAGAGCCTAATCTTAGCAATAAGAACCAGGTTTTTCATCTGATGGACTTAGGGTCTTGCACTTTCACCATTATTTGTGATGGGGGAGGGGGATGCATCTACCTAGTCTAATAATAATAATAATAATGCAGTGAATCATCTGAGTAACAGATGTCTCATCATCAAAAAGGGTATATGCAAGAGAGGTGTCAGGTAAGGTCAGGTGAAGAATCAAACCCCAATATGATTGTTTTTTATGTGAGATGAAGTGGAAAGCCACATGAAAGCAGTAACTAGTTCAGCCTGCAGCAACTTGCCTCCTAAAAGGATTAGATGGTAGACAGAACACCACACCAGAACTCTGCCCCTTTCTCTGGCTCCTGCTGGTAGCTCAAAATTGCTTCAAGATGTTGGTTCTAAAACTTTAATGAATCCTTTCCCGTGCCCCTCAAGGCAGCTGGGATTAATGGGGATGCTGCAGCTGAGGGAGCCCCCAGGGGAAGCTCTGCCACACACGGCACAGCACCCTCATCTGGGGCAGGACTTAATCCCAGATCTGAAGGCACATTTGCAGCTTGCCACCATTCAAGCAAATGTTTGGTTCATTTCTTTGTGCAAGCGCCTTGTAATAGCTGTGTTTGTTTACAGAGCGGCTTGGCACTATTTTGCCCAGAGGTAATCCAAGACATAAACTGGCATAAACAAGTGAGGGAGTGGAAGGCACAGACTGCCTGAGTTCTTACATGTGGTGCTGCAAAAGAAACTTTTATGAATGTTAACCTGAATTAGATTAGCTATACAACCAAGCTTTGATTTCAAAAAGAAACATCCCAACCGTTGTAAACATCTTTAAAAAAAAGTGGGCACTGCACAGCTTGAGCTCTCCTTGTGCTTTGGAGCTTGTCTGTATCAAGGGAGAGGGGAAACCTACCCTCCTCCAGTCTCTCTGACTTAATCTTCAAGGGAGGCAAAACGCTGTTGGCATGAATTGCAAAGACAGTGTCCCTTCAAACTACTGGTGCAGGCCAGAAATTCAAAGGATGGGATGAAGAAAAACCCATTCCTTTAACGTATTTCTCCAGCATTATAAAAAATCCCCTCACTGCCAGCAGGCAGGGATTAAAATTCTGTGTTAGTATGAGTGGAATGGAATTTGGAACAAATAAACAAAAATAATCCTGGGCACATTTCCAAGAGACTTCATAAGAATGCCATAGGAATAAGTATCTGTTGAAAGACAAGGGTCTAAAAATGAATTGATTTGGCTTTTGGTGCCAAGAACATTTGACTCCAGAGAAGAGTCTTCATCTTCCCGACTGAAGTTCCAACTGTAGATTGTAAATAGTGAAAAAGTTTTAAAATATCTCTTTCTGGTAATGACAGAAGTGAGAATACCTCTGCAAGTAGCAGAACATGATCTATTTTAGGCTAGTTAAAAAGAAAAGTGAAGACATTTTGAACTACCCAAAAGTAAAGCCCTGAGGCTAATCTTACTAGGTAAATGTCATAATAAAAAAATTACAGCTAAAAAAAGGAAGTAGTCTAACACAGAGCCAAGGGAAGCAGACATCATCAAGCTGGCCAAAAGAAGGAGGATGTCATTATGAATTAATATTTTAATATTTAAAATGCATAAATGGGTGTAAAACACAAAGGTGGGATGATTTTTCATGTGCCTGTCCAGAAAGATTGGTTTTTGTAAAAATGAAAAAAAATTCCCAAAAGAAAACTCCCAGAAGAAAAAAAATATTGTTAATATGTAAGTCATTAGAGCTGAATAACAAAAATGAAACAAATACAGTATGTGCTTTATTTTATTAGGGACTCAACAATTATTACAATAAATTTTAAAGAGAGACAGATGTGGCAGCAATTAACAGATAAAAGCTTTCTACGAGAATACACAAAAGTGTGGATTGGGGTGTGATCCAATGGACTTGGATGAGGCCCCAGATATCGGCAGAAAAAAACATGAGGAATTTCCTTCAGCCCTCAAGGACATTGAATGTTCAGAACAGCCTTCAGCAAAATGGGGGATACTGACACCATCAGTGAAATAGCACTGAATACAAGGAGGATCAGCTTTCCAGAAAGTCTGTTACTTAGCGGATGTGAGATACCAGGGATACCTGGTGTGGCCTGCAGCCCTAGCTGTCACACTCTGAAGAAATCAGGATCAAGATAAACAGCTCAGATCACTGTTAAATTTTGCTTTTTGTGCTTTTTGCACAATTAAGTAAACCTGTTGTACCCCTCAAAGTTAAAGAAAGATAAAAATAATTACTTGCTGTATGTGCATGTCCTGAAAAGAAGAATTCTAGAGAATTCCATAATTGTAGAGGTGTTCCAGTGTGTTAGCCAAAGAGCTAGTTTCAATTGTCATCTTTCTAAATATTATGTTACATTTAGTCTTCTTGTATCTCCATTCCCTATGTGTAAATCAGAGGGGGTTTTATACTACCATGATAGAGTCTTTTTAGGATGAAAATTAGAAACTATTATGAAGTACTTCAATTTTGTGGCAGTGGAGAATAGACCAGGTTCAAAAGTCCTTGTAAAAAATAGGTCAGATTGTTAATAACTAAAATTCCAGAGACATAAAAAATACAACATTTTGGCAGTTGTAAACAACAGAAATGATCACAATGGTGGATGAAAGGATGCTTTCTGAAGTTGCCTTCTACCACCTCGAAAATAATGCTGCAGGAAAAAAAATCTACTCCTTTATAATGTTGATATTTTGAAGACCTCAAAGTGATAAGAAGCAGAATGCAAGTATTTGTACAATCTTAGAGAAACTGAGTGCACAGATGATTCCTTAAATGAAATCTTTAGACATGTCTGGGTCTTGGCCATCTCTCCAAAACTTAATGCAAGGGTTCAAGTGCCACTGATTGCAGTATTGTTTCCTTCAACTTGTTCTTTTATCTTATGCCACTCAAAAAGAAACATTCATAGATTAAAATCCAGAGGTCCTATTATGGTTCCTCAATTCCTGTACCTCTTGCTGAGTTGTTGATGGTATTTTTTAAGTGTAAATTTCAGGACAAAGGACTGTAGAAATACAGAATGCTTCTGCATCATCCACAGTATATAAAGCAAAGATGAGGAATGTCTTGTTATTGGATATCCAGTTTGCTACCCCTCACCATGTATTTTTTGCTTAAATCCACACTGGTTTATTAAGCCACAAAACTTCATCTCATGGGATGACTCCAGGATTAAAGAATATGTTAACTGCAATCTATTCTTTCCAGCTGTCCTCAAAACCATGTCAGTTTCAACCCCTTCTTGCCAGTGTGCAGAGCCTGGGGAAGATCTCTCATCCTCCAGTATTTGCAGCCACCCCCACTTGCAGCACCCACGTTTCTGCTTTGCCACCAGTGCTGTGTGGGCAGGCAATTAATATGTGGCTTGCCATCTCCATCTATGGAGTGGGTTTCTAAAGCTTCATGTGTCTCATCTACTTCATTCTGCAATCCACCCCAAACCTCCCACCAGCCAAAAATGAAACCTCTTTACCTTATGCTTTCCACACACCTCCTTCAGGCAGACTAATGATCTGGTGCTGCTTGTTTCTTGGTAGGAGTGTGCAGCTCCTCCAACACAGTAATCATTTGATTATATTGAGTAGTGCCTTTTAGATCCCAAACCTTTCACAGCATTTTCTGCAACTCCCTGTGACCTGCTCTTCATCATTGGTAAACAGACCTGTCAATGTAAAAGCTGGAAAAAACCCACAAAGCCTTTATTTTCTCTGCACCTGTTTATGTCAGGTCCCTCTTGATGAGAAGAGTATTTTGCTTTACAAAGAATCTCAGGGTCAAGAAATTTTTGGGTATAAGCAGATAAGATATGTTAAAAGTGCCCTGCTGAGATTATAGGTGCCTTGTATATCAAGTCTGACCAAAATATGTTTTGAAATGTCCAAGACATTGCATTCTGTAAAAAGTGATTGTGAGTGGAAACTTTGAGCAACTTGTAATAATAATAATAGTACTGCTGAGTACCATTATGTACTCATTATAACTTCAAAAACAATCCTTTATGTGTCTATTATTTTTATCACAGTTTCTTTGTTTTCTGTTTCAAGAACTTACAATTTCTGAAAGGACAGTATGAAACCAAACGCAAGCAATTGTTTCCAAGGACAGCCATTAATATTTTTATCCATGCTACAGTTACTCCCTGGGTGAAACTGGAGTGTTACTAAATCCAGCACATCTGTGTGGAAAAAGGCCACTCCTTTGCAGAGGTTTAGCACAATTCCCAACCACCAGCTAAGATACCCTCTTACTGTTAGGATGTGCAGCTCCACGTCCCTGTTTCATACACAGACTCACACAGTCACAGCCATGACAATGCTCAGCTGGGATCACGAGAGGCTGTGGGAAGGGAAGTAGGGGAGGAGTATCTGAAAATGATCCCAGCAGAGAGGACACCCACACTGAGAGTGGAGGAGGAAAGCATCTGAGCTGGCCATGTCACAAACACAGCACTGGGCGTAGACCTGATACAAAAACATCTTACTGCTCTGCATATTCACACACATACATGCATGTGTAAAACAGAACTGTGTAGGCAGGAAGTTTCATAAATAAATGAATAGTTGGAATATTTACAGATGGAAAACATTTTCAGGTGCAGATAATCCACACAAAAGTATACCAGGTTCACCCTATATTTCATCCTTAGTCCTTACTCTCTGTCTTCCTAGCACATATTAGCAATATGCAGGTTTAAACAGGATCAGTCCATTCTGTTGCTGACTATTTAAATATA
>VXAX01001641.1:1920960-2104266 GCA_013399835.1 Leptocoma aspasia
GGAAGGAAGGAAGGAGGCAAGCTTAGGTATTTTTTCATTTCACAAGCCACCCAGCACTATTTCATACAAGAACCGACAAAAATGCCACTGTTCCTCTCTAAAATGTATCACGTGTTCTACAATTCCTATTTACCAAACAATGAAGTTGCATGTCATGGCTCTATGTTATATGCCAAATACTTGTTTGTATTCAGTCCTGTCTAAAATCTCTGTTGCTGATCTGGATGAAGGGATTGAATGTACCCTCAATAAGTTCTCAGATGACAGTAAGTTGACTGGGTCTGCTGGAGGACAGGAAGGTTCTGCAGGCTGGACTGATGGGTTGAGGCCAATGATATGAGATTTGAGAAGGCAAAGTGCCAGGTCCTGCCCTTGAGTCACAACAAGCCAGGCAGTACTACAGACAGGGGGCAGAGTGGCTGGAAAGTGGCATAGAGGAAAAAGACCTGGGGGTGCTGGTTGCCAGCAGCTGAACACGAGCCAGTACGTGCCTAGGTGGCCAAGAAGGCTGATGGCATTCTGGCCTGTATCAGCAACAGTGTGGCCAGCAGGACAAGTACAGTGGTTGTCCCCCTGTACTTGGCACTGGTTAGGTTGCACTTCGAGTACCATTTTCCATTTTGGGCCCCTCACTACAATAAAGACATTGAGCTGCTTCTGGAGTATGTCCTCCAGAGAAGAGCAACAAAACTGGTGAATGATCTAGATGGTAAGTTCTGTGATGAGCAGCTGAGGAAGCTGGGGTTATTTAGCCTGGAGAAAAAGAAAGACAGAGGAGACCTTATCCTGCTCTACAGCTGCGAGAGAGGGGACTGTAGCCAGGTGGGGGTCAACCTAGAGAACTAATGACACAATGAGAGGACATAGCCTGAAGCTATGCCACGGGAGATTCAGGTTGGACATTAGGAAGAATTTCTTCGGTGTGGTAGTTGTTGGACAGTGGAATGAGCTGCCCAGGGAGGTGGTGTGGTCACCATCCCTGGAGGTGTCGAAGAAATGACTGGGCATGGCACTTAGTACTATGGTCTAATTGTCAGCGAAGTCATGGATGAAAGGTTGGACTCAATGATCTCAGAAGTCTTTTCCAACCTAAATAATTCTGTGATTCTGTGATTCATAACAGAGCAGTTAATTAGCACACTGAAGATACTGATCAGTTATGCAATATATTAGACCTTGGCATATCAAGAAGGCTCTGTTATGTGGATGGGAAGAATAAACTTCTGTGCAGTCAGGAGTCAGGAAATGCTGTAGAAAAGGCATCTGTAACTGTAACTGTACAGGACAAATGTAACTGAATGGGACAAAATACAGACTCTCCTGTGCATGCCAGGGAGGCTATTTTCAGAATCTACTTAATCAATTTCTTATAACATTCAAAAGACCTACTCATCAAAAGCTTTCAGTATGAAAAACTTGAATTTACAACACTCCAAAGCCTTTAATTGTTTAATCAGAATAGCCTACATTTCATTATTACCTGCCTTATACACAAATTCTTTTTCTTTCTTGGAAGGCAAAGTGAAGTGGAATGATCTTCAAGGAGACAACTGGCCTAGAAGATACACCTTACAAAATAAAAATTCTGGAATGTAAAAGTGCTTTATAATGTGGGATTAGAATGTAAATAATTGTGAAGACCTAAATACAAGCAGCATGGATGTTTCTCTTTCATTGTGCAAGACAAACTGATTAGGTTTATCTTTATTAAGAAGCAGTTCCTTTGCATTAATTATTACTTGAACTAATGGGGAGCCAAGAGACAGTCTATACAATATGGTATTCAGAGTCCACAGGTAGTATTAGTCATCCATTCTGTGTATAATACAGAACCTTTACGGATTTTAACAGTCTTTCTTACATTTGTAATTGTAATTTATTTCTTTAAATGTAAATGTAATTCAGCTGTATCTCACTTATCCAGTTCACAATGACTGTATGTATACAAAAATTTTAAAAATGAGCAAATTTTGACAGACACTAAAATGCAATGCTTTATGCTGTAAGTTGCTTGAACAGCCCTTGGCATTGTTTTTGTGTACGTTAACTAATATTCATCCAAAACATTTCTGTGAACAACTCAGTGTTAGCATGGACATGGAATAATTGTTAGGAGGCAGTTTGGTAATTTTTAGGTGTGCTAAGTATACTTTGGTGACACGTTAGTCATGGGGGTGCTCTGCTGTATAGTATTAAAAACGCAGAGGTGAGATATCAGAAAACATTTCTTAAAATAAAAAAAAGTAGTCACTGCTACTGACAGAAGTGAAATTCAGATTTTGGTCACACTCAACCATCCAAAATTTCATTAAGAACAAGTAAGTCTTCCATCTAATACAGTACCTATAAGGAACGTGATGGTTTGTTGATTTTTTTCTCCAAATCTGGCTATGGGGTAGGTGACAAATTGACAATTATTGTTGTTAAAATAAAACATAAATATTAAAGTAACTCTGATGACTGAAACCTCTCTGTCTTAATCTTATGTGATTTCTGTGATTTTAAATGAGGAGTACTTCATTTGAAGCTAATGAAGTTACACAACTGTGAAAGCAAGATGTGAGGTTTGCTGTTTGGGTGTTTTTGCTGTTGCTGTTAGGCTGTTTGGGTGCATTTATGTTGCTAAAAAATATATGGAAATGAATACAAGTATTGGGCCACTGATCTTCCACAAAGAAGATTTGTTGTGTTATTTTCTCTGTATTTTGCTTCCAAAGGCTCCAGCAAGCCATACCTGGACATGGTCTTCAGCTCCATGGAGCTTCAGCTCTTGGATGTCCAAGACAGCTTCTGGAAATGTGGACAAAACTGCCACAGGCTTGTCTTCCTTGCTTTAAATCATCTTCTGACACCACTGGGCTTTGTGTTTTGTCATGTCCTCTCATGTGTCCCAAACACAGAGCATGTACTCTTGTTTTTTCATTACATAAATGCTGTTCCTGTGGTCTACAGCACAATCCTTGCAGTATTTTAGAGTGAGTTTGAAAAGAATCTCCTATCTCTTAATAGCAAAAGATAACAATTGTACCCCAGGCCAGAGGGCAAAGGAGGATGGAGGGATAAGCCATACAGTGCAGGTATGGCTGCTCTCCCTGGGTGAGATAACATCACCTGGCAGAGAACTGAGCCTGTTCATTTCTGTTAGCCTGGGGTCTTGGGACTACAGCTCTGTTATTTGGTGACATGGACAGTTCAGCCAAAGGAACAAACAGTCAAGATACTAGCACTGGGAAACACAAAATATAGCACCTGAAGGACTGACAGAAAGAGAAATCAGGAGCAGAGAAGAAAAGTGAACCTGTTAATTTCTGTTAGCCTGGGGTCTTGGGACTACAGCTCTGTTATTTGGTGACATGGACAGTTCAGCCAAAGGAACAAACAGTCAAGATACTAGCACTGGGAAACACAAAATATAGCACCTGAAGGACTGACAGAAGGAGAAATCGGGAGCAGAGAAGAAAAGATTCATAAAGATGGAAGGGATATGTTAGCAGAGTGAAACTTTTTACATTAGCTAAGGAAGGAGGAAACAGATTGCAATGTGGAGGCAGATGCACAACATAATTAAGGAAAGGAGTCACAGAAGGGTAGAGGGATTATAAACTCCTGACTGAGCAGAGTATTTGTGTAAATTCTTTTGAGAATACTGATGAAACTGGGACAAGCAAATACATCCAGTTATTTTACTGCACTATGCAAATAATTCTTGTACTAGCTTAAGTAAAGACTTAGTTAAAGGTACATTTGGGGGATCTTTGCATTTTTAGTGACTATATGCATCTGCTGCCACATGATCCATGATCTTACAGGTATGGGAGCAGATGGGCTTAAGCTACTTGTAAATCATCCAATCAAAACTACTGTCATGATCTAGGGCAACTGTGCTGTGGCATCCCATTTATGTGAAAGGTTAAAAAAAAAAAGTATCACAATATGTGCCAGCGAGACCAATGGATCTGACAGGCGTGCAACCAAATGAGGCTTCAGAGCATATAATTCAAAGCCAGAGGAGACTTGAGAAATAGCATGAATATATCTAATGTTGATAGTAATTTTATTAGGATTTTAAAAAAGATTAGCAATCATTAGCTTTTGAAAGCTAAGCGTTTATTATGAAGTTCTACTATTTATTGCAATAAACTTAAAATATTGAAATTATTTGCAAAGTGCAAAGACAGTAGCAACATTCTTTTTTTGCTTAATAAGGAAAAGAAGATAGAAGAGATAAAACAATTTGAGATAAATAGCTTTGTAGTGTCAAATTCACAAGATTACATGGAGATAATTTTAAGGTTCTGTGTAAACCAAATCTCACAGATTTAATAGAAATAAAGAAAATCTTGTAAGGCAGCTCTCTACCTTATTGAGAATGTCATGCCTGGTAAACATACTTGCAATGAAGAAGTCTGACAACAACAAGAGCTGTAAAAGTCACTATCTCCCATCTTCATCAGAAGGATGTCAATAAATTAAGACTCAGGAATCTCAGGCTTCTTAGTAATACAAGTGGTTTTTGTGTTTCTGCACAGCTACCTCTGAGTCAAAACATTAATGCAAGCCATGCACATTTCTCAGTGGAACACAGACTTACAAGGGTTACCTTTGTGTAGATACAATCAGAATTTACCAGAAGATGCCAGAATATTCCCCACTGATTATTGTCAGCTGTATTAATGCAATTACAATGGCTTGAACACTTTGGTACTTTCCAAGGACCTATTTATATAGCAGTCTATTACTAAACTCTGACAACAGCAGCCCAAATTATGATGCACTTACTCACCCTGGAGAGTAGTTTGTACCATGAGCAGTCTCACTTTGAATAAAGCATTCACGATCTGGCCCATTACCCTTTAATTATAGATGTTTCAGAGAAGAGTGAGCATCAGGGTTTACTGCACTATTTATAAAACAAGCTACCAGCCAAACGTTGTAGGACTTCTACTTTAAAACCTTCAACATTCTTTCCCTTTAGGAGCTCTTCCGTTGAGCACTTAAAGCTCATTTGACTGTATCAAGAACTTCATTGTAGTAAAAGAAGTGTCTACAGATGAGAAATGATCCCACTCTTGGAAAAATCTAGCAGTTAATTCAAACAGTTGATTTATAATTTCTGTTTTGGAAATTAAATAACGTGTGTTTATTAAATTAAATACAACATGTTTATTAATCCTGACAATAAAGCATTCTGCAATGCTAGCATGTCTTCCTACTGTAAAGCATTTTAGGATGTACTACAATAGCTATCACTGTGTGAGCTGAATACCCTCTGAAATTCAATTAAATCTGTCTTCATTGTCTCTGATACAAATATGACTACACCAAAACACTAATCTGCAGAAACCAGACTCTATCTGGCAAAAACTAGGAGAAAGCATCTCTTGGAATGAAGAGATGCCCATCTCTTCATTAACAGAGTGCTACCACTTTGATTTGATGTTGCTACCACTAAATATTGTTTGAAGTAGGACATGAGCCTGAAGCAGCAGTGCTTGGATTCAGCTTCACAAGTGGGATTTTCTGTGTGTAGGGAGAAACATATATGGTATTCCTGGGCACCAGGGGGAGGATATGTGATATGTTTCCACATGCCACATATAGGTGGAACAAAGAAAATGTGGCAGACGTCTCCAGCTGTTCTGACCTTACTTAGTAACTCTCAGTTCTCTACCACTATATCCTAATGTAAAATTTGCTGGTTTCCCCCACTGTGCCCAGTTCTAGAATTCATGGGGAATGTGCCCTCCCTCTTAAACTTATTCTTTGTGGTTCAGAATTTGTACTGTTTTTGCTGGAATTTTAGAGATTTTGCATGTTATATAGAGGTTGCAGGTTATATATGGTTACTAAAATATATGCATACCCAATGCAGTTTTGTCTCTATAAAAGTTATTTTCAGTTTTACCAAATAAACATTCCTCTCCATGATAGTTCCTGTTCCCTAGATACTTATATGACCTTTTTCACATGGTTTATGAGTGGGTCATTATCTGACATCTTTTCTTATCTTTATTTAGCCTTACAATAGCCTGTCAGGGTGAAAATGATTACCTTCTATCCAGAAGGATTGCCACAGCAGGCTTGTCTGTATTTCTTAAGGTCTGCATGGCATAACTCCCCTAACCACTACCTTCCTCTCCCACTCCCAGAGGAAATTGTTTACAAAGGCGAAAGGATTCTTCTGCTAGGGTAGGTTTAACAGCCCCCTCCAAATGGGGGCTAAAGGAATAATAATAAACTTCCTTTATCTTTGCTAAAGGAAGTTTTCCTAGTATAATTGCTTCTCTATAAGAGTATTTCGCTAAATAGCCATGCCAGTGAAGCACAGCTTTATCACTCTGTGTTTCAAATCAGTAAAGTTAAACTGGCAAAACTTCTAAGTGTACAAACAGCAAAGTCAGGGAGACAGATGTACATCCACTACATCTGTGGATGTAAAGAAAGGGCACGAAAAAACAGAGGCCTGTTTCTTCAGGTACAAATGATATTTGCTTGTTCTAAAACAAAGCACTGGATCAGCTGAGTTGTTGCTGTCAGCCTTCAGATGCTACTGACAGGAACTTGGGAGATGTGATAATTTTTTGAGAAATAGCTGGAGAACTCCACAGTGACAGGAAAGGGGAGAATTACACTTGAATTCAATATGTTCCCACCACCTATACAGACAGGTGTGTGAAAAAAAATTGTTCTTGCTTGTGTCAAAGTTTCATCTAAAATGGAAGCAGTTCTTTTGCTCCAGGTGTTCTCTGGGAGCAGACTGCTTTACAAGGTCACAATATAGGGATCAGAGACCCTGCAATAAATGGCAAATGGTAAATATCTCTTTACATGAAACATGATAGTCCCAGAAGCAATGCTATGCTTTCTAGCCTCTCTATGTGAAGACATTGCACCATAATATGAAGTGGAATCAGAAAGCCTAAGTAAGGTGCTGAACGAGTATCAGCCTAGTGTCATTTAACACAAAACATTAGGCACAGGGGCTTAGAGGAATTTAGGTCATCTGACTCAGAGACTCAGTTCACTGAGTCTGTGATAAATGCTGCCTTTTAAATACTCTGTTTTTGAGAAGAGCTTTGAGGGTGTGATAGAAATTACTTGATTTCTAATAATAGTCAATTAGAAGTTCTCTGTAATTGTATTTGGAAATACAATGCAAGTGCTTCTGCTGGAAAAAGTTAATTTGTCTTAATTTTCCTATGATTTCTAAAAATAGAATTAAATGTCATGTACCTTTGGAACGTGTATGTTTGGTAACTAACAAACTCACTTTGTCACTGTTTATGATCTCAGAATTCTTTCCATGGAAACTATTATAAGGTCATTACTATCATCAAGCAGCAATGAATGCTGTTCATATTTTAGAGAGTCATTAGGGAAAGGACAATCCTAAGGCCTTAAAGTCCATATATGTCTTCAACAGGGGAGGGATGTATAGTATCTTTTTGTGTATATATGGTTTCATGTGTTCATAGAAAGACATTTTTGGTTTGAAGATTCTAAGTCATGCATACTACCTCTTATAGAAAGCTACTTGTCAGTCAGAAACTTTGCTGGGTTCCTAAACTACACCTTCATAAATAGCATATTTTTAAATGAAGGCAAAGCTTGTAAGGTACTATGCAGGCTCAGTTTCCATTAGCACCTTTTAAGGGTATCCATAACTTTGCAGAACTGAGGTGCTCTCTGAAAGCAAGATTCTGAATTGTCTCCTCTAAGAATACAGAGGTCTTAAGGTAAATGTACATGTACTTCCACTAGAAGATGTCACTTCACTGCCAAGCTGGTGTAAAGAGCTATTCAAACAAACATTTGGTGCAGGACTCATTCATTGATGGAAGCTGTCCCTGTGGAAAGGTCTGATATTTACTCAAACCAAATAGAAAAAAAACACACAAAACCACAATATTTTTTTCAATAGTTCTCTGTGTGAGGGCATTTTTCCTATTTCACTAGGTCCCACAGCATTTATACTGCCAAAATAGGGGACTCCATAGCATAAGATTTCACCAGTATACTGGAAATGAGAATGGTTTTAAAAGATTTATTGTATATGCATGATTATATGTGTAATTCAGCTAATGAGCCTAATTTAAACTGTTGCTGAAGAACTGCCATTGATTTATAGGGTAGCACTGGAAGTAAAGGAGCAAACATTGTCAGTAGAGAACATGTATGCATGCAGATACACATCATAGTCAGCAGAAGATAACTTTCATCAGTCAAGGCATTTGTTCACACTTTTCTACTATTAATATGTTGGCAGGTTTTCCCATTAGCTGAAACTCTAACAGTTGAGGAGATTTAATTACAATAAGGAAGAAAACCAAATTTCAAGATCTGTATTAAAGCAGAAAAAGATAAACACAGGAATGGATTTGAGATGACAAGTTGAACATGGAGGTTTAAAATTGTTTTACTCAGAGCTGAAACTGAGAAATAATGGATGAACAAAGGTGTCTAAAATCTTGATTTGTTAATCTAATAAAAATATACGTGTTACTAATTGCAGCTGTTTGCTAATTAGTTGGCAAGTACAATAGTTTTATAAAGAGGTATGATGTAACATTCATCTTCAAGTATCAGAGTACCTTAGCTAGTTATAACAAAAATGTTATAACAAAACAGTTATAACAAAAAATGTGCATAATTTCTTCTTTTTTTCCCCTCCTGTTGTCCTCTTTTCTTCCCCCAAGTATTTCTCTACTCTTACCAGTCTTAAATATTGATAATGACTTTTCTGATGGTCTTGTTCTTAATAACTGTCTTTTTACATATTTCTTGTTCTATAAACCTTCAGAGGTGTTTGAATTTTCCATATGTAGCATTTCGGGTTACAAATCGGTGTCCCTGATGTATGGCTAATTTACTGAAGATCAACTTATCTCAGCAATTTTACCTCTTGAATGTTTCTTATACATGCCATCTTCTGATTGATCTGTATTTTTGGAGAAAAAAGTTTCCAATTTTTTTAAAGCAAGTGACAATAAAAAGTTGTAGTTGTGTGCCCCGTTTCACACACATATGTATGTACAAGAAAGCTTAGGGAAAAATTTTCATATATCTTAAATGATAGCCATTAAGTTCTCTATAGTCTGATTCAGAAGTTTGTGGTGCTGCTTTGGAAAGCAAAGTACCTATTTGAACTATGTTCTTTGCTACACAAACAAAACTAGAAGAAGATCACCTTGTTTGCTTGTTGCAAACATATTTTCAACAGTCCTAGGTTTCCACAAATTACCAGGTTTTCTGGGGTATATAATCATTGCATGGCACAGTTTTATCAACAATGTATTGTCAACCTCATGAAAGTATTTTTTTTTCTTTTTTTTGGTGCTGACCCTAACTTTGCAGTTATTTTTATTTTTTGTCCTGCTATGTGTTTTCTTCCAGGCTTCCAAACATCTTTGTGACAGCAGTACCTGTGCTTTTGAGAAAGTAATTTATATCTGTGGCATTTTTCAGAGAAAGGTGACCACACAGGTTTCCCGAGTTTTTGAACAGTCTTACAGAGAAAAAGGCAGGACATCCTGGATTTTGGGGAATAATTGGAAACCAGGTGATAAAAATTCATGTGTTCTCTGTTAGGAGTTACTGTAATACTGAGTATTTAGTGGTATTTACCCTCTTCAACTGTGTTAACTTTAGTATCCACTGGCTGGTTTTATCAGATTTGGCAGAGAAATGCCAAAGAGAAATGAAGAAGAGAAATGTTTTTCTACAAGTCTCATTAAAAAAAAAAAAAAAAAACAAAACCAATTTGAAGATGGATACCCTAAATCTGAGTTTAATTTAATTGTAAACACTTTCCTTTAGGATCTCGCAACATACGTTGTGTTTTTCCACCAGTCACTGTCTCAGGCCACAGTCATTGACAATCTGAAGTGGTAGTCACCTGCCTAAATATAGACATCCTCTGCCACATGAGATGCCCTAATGCATTTCTCCTAGCCTTCAGCTGCCACTTCAGAAGACCAGTGAGCCCTTATCTTACCACGAGGATGGTTCAAATACTTTGTGAATTACAAAGAGCAGCTAAATCAAGCTCTGGATCTTCACTGACTGTAGCGGGTTCTTCAGTGCTAAGTCTGCCTGAATTTGTACTAAATCTCAGCCCAAATGGGGGATACCACTGCCTACTGTCAATGATATTGTAAACACTGTCTACTTACTACTGCTCCAGAAGGATGTAAGTCCTATAAATCCTGTCTGCTGCTTTTGTTCCATTTCATTTGGCTTCTTGACTAAAGGAAAGCTGCAATGTAATTTCATAGGCTTTGAAATCCATAACTGGATTTCTGAGTTATAAATGTCCTAGCTCTGAAGAAAGTGCTAATAAAAGGTTTTAATCAAAAGTGAGGATCCCATGCAAAGGGTGCTGGGACTTGCCAATCCCAGAGCTCCTCAAGCAGCTTATTTCATAAAAGGTGAGATTCTGAAGCCAGAGCAAAGCCACTGCAGAAAGCCACAGCATCCCCCAAGTGACCCCTTTTATAAAAAATAGGAGTAAAACAAAAAGGCAAAGAGTAAGTTGGTAGTTAGCCAGGATGAAGAAATATTTCATTATAGTCTTGACCATCACCCTGTCGTCAGGATTAATTTATTTGAGCCTCAGTCCCTCAGTCTTGAATTTTCCCCCAAATTCACTGGCTGAAGTGCACATTCAGATTATTCAGTCAAAACAATCAACAAGTCATGGACAATGACATTCTTCTGGGCTGAGACTTTCCATTTAAATTTGCCCTTCAAAGTAAGGGCCCCAGCCCTTACAAATAGCTATGTGGGTTGCTCTTTTAGCAGCTATTGAGAAGTAACTTCAGCAGCCCCAGGGCTGTGCAGAGGGCTGTCTGCCTGCATTAAATTGAACTGGGCAGAAGCAAGTACAATCCTCTGCCTTTTTCTAGAGGTTTATGAAGACTTGCCTCTAGTGGGTACCAGCCCCTCCTACCTGCCTTGGCTTTAACCTCCTCCTCCTCTCCAAGCCCGATTCTCACCTTGGTTTCGAGTTGAAAGCCCTACTCCTCATCTGCCTCCTCACAGCCATTCCTTCAGATGTGGGTATTATTTCTTGATAGAATAGCCAGTGCAAGGGAAGGTGGTGGGTGATTAATTTGCTTAATTGGCAATCAAACAGATTGCCTTACTGGCAGCTGCATTTTAATTTTGTAGGAACAGTAAATATGGACCCTGTTGAAATCTCTCTGGTATGTCTCTCCAGAGTTGCCAGAGCTGTTGATTGAACTTTGTGTGACACTGGCACTTCCTCCAAGCTAATTTTCAATTGTTGCCAAGTGAAAGGAAATTATTTCAACTGTTATGTGGGAAAAGCAAGTTCTGGCATCTGACCTTCTGCTTCCAGCCTGATTTCCCTTCATTAGTGTCTCCTAAGTGACAGGCACAGTGACAATTATGGGGACATTTGTGCTTTGGGACAGACTGTTGTTCCAAGGTGTGTGTTCTGCTGTGACCAGAGCAGTCTGCGTATGTGGGAAACAGGACAAATGAGGGACCATCTAATTTCTGTGTCCAGCCAAATAGTAGGAAAAATTAGGCTCCTTGTGGCAATATTTGAACAGCCTTAGTTTTTCACATCCCCATGACCTTGCAAGCGTACATTTAGTCTTGAAAATGCACCAGAGAGTGCCCCCACACAGAGGTCCTCACCCATAAGAAGTCAACTTAGACTTCCCTGAAAGTCAGTGGAGTAAATAGATGCTTTGCAGATGTGATTAATTTGACTTATTTTAGAAATACTTTTTAAAAATGAGATTAATGGGTCCTTAGAAATACCTGTTTTTCTCTATTAGCTGTGAAGGGTGCAGACTAACTCAGACATTGATGTCTCCATCACAGATGTCTTTGGCCAGATAAATCCTCCCTCCACTGGTTTACAAATGTAAATGAGTGTTTTATGAGTGTCTTGGTGGCTACTGAAATATGGGACAGGACTAGAGGCAATGGGCTCCACCTAAAACTCAGGAGGTTCCTGCTGAACATTTGGAAGTCCTTTTTCACTGTGAGGATGACCAAGTACCAGCCCAGGTTGCCCAGGGAGATTGTGAAATCCCCATCCATAGAAACATCCAAAAGCCATCTGGACATGGTCCTCAGCAATAGGGTCTTGGTGGCTCTGCTTGAGTGCTGGGTTAGAAAGGTGACCTCCAGAGGTGCCTTCCAACCTCAGCGGGGCCATTCTGAGAACTGCCTACTCAGGCATCTCTACCTGCCTTTGTAAATCTAGGATGAATGGTTCTCAGTTCTACTGGTAAGAACCTGTGAAAGAAAAACTAGTGTAAAACCACCAATATTGTTTTGAAGAAATCTGTAGCAAAAATCAGTGTTATTGTGTAGCCAGCTTTTCCTTATTTCTTAGAAGAAGAAAAAAAAAGCAGAGCAGTTGAAAAGGTCAAGCCTTCTGATTTTGCCTATTTTAGTGAATTAGTACTCCTGAGTGACCTTGATTGACACTTTATGAACATTAAAAGCCTTGATAGTCTTTATTAATTGCCATGCTTCTCCACTCTGGGAATACTGCAGACCCACATCTTCCTTTACTAATTTATATATTTATTATAGTGCTTTTTCCTTACACTTATAATGTAGAGATAACATTCATCAAACTCTTGGGGGATCACCTTTTGAGAATAATTTTTCACACTGAGAAAAGACTGTTCTGTGCCAGACACTGAATTTTCTGGCTTTGCTGAGAAAATGCTGCAGGGGAGGTGGGCATGTGGAGGGAAGGGGTACCTTGCATTCACCTAAAAAAAATAAAACCCCAAATCAACAACCTCTAAAGATGTTTTGTTTTAATCATTGTATATGAGTAAGGTTAGTTCAGTATGTAATAACAGGCTGTCTTGACAACAAAGGCTGAATCAACACAGAACATGATTGGAATTATGCATGTCAATTATAATGAATCTCATTATGCAACACGAAAGTCTAATTCTATTGTAAAGGTCTGCAGTCTGCAGTTTTAAGTCTGATGTCAGTGCTGAACAATAACTGCCCTCTCATCCACCTCATAGCCATAAAGGATACATATAAACCTAATTTCTGCAGACTTTTAATATGCAAATTTCCTTGGGGTAAGGGAAAAGAGAGATTTCTCTTTTTTTTAACAAAAAAGAGAAAACTGTCCTGGTCTTAAAGCAATCCACCATATCCATCGCTTCTTTGGCTTTAACTTTTTGCTATCCACAGGAAAAATCGGTGTTTGAAAAGTCTCTCCTTGTCTCAAAATATAAATCAAGAATGACAATTTCTCATATTGTAGCAACTCAGTAACGTGTTTATCAAAATAAAATAAAAAAATTATATAGCTGTTAGTGATTAGGCTCTAATTTCTAGCAAGAAGGTTACAGTAATAAATGTGTTTAGCAACACCTTTATGGAATTACTAGATAGTAGGGGTGTTGTTCTGGGTTGTTCTTTCCCCCATTATTTATTGCATGTATTTTGACACTTGCATTGAAATGTCTAGCTTTGGGAGTTTATTTTGCAGCAGTAAATAAAAAAGTGGATTCTCCTTTGAGAACGTGTGATTGGAACACCACTTGAACTCTTAAATGCCTTCCCATAATTCATTTTTAAATAGTGGATCACTTCATCTGGAAGCAGGTATGTAACAGGCATTTTTATTTGCTGAAAGAAAACACTGTTGTGACACTATGTGATTCCAGTGCAGTGGGAAATGTCAGCAAATAGTAGTCAGAATTCAACACTTAAAAGTTTTCAAACTGCCATGCAGAGGGCTTAGGTGAGCTCATTACTGCAGGGAAGAGACCTCTGCCTCCCTTGCACTGAAGGTGGCCTGTGGCCATCAAAGAACACTTTGCAGAATGAAGCAGAACTAGCCAGTAACCTCTTGTGCTATTTCGTTATTTTTGTTAGACATTATGACAAAGTGATGTCAGCACAGCTTATAGGCATGAATACCTCTGTTCCAGTAGATAGGACTTCTGAATGCAAAACAATCATCAGTTCTGGACTGCAGTTCTGTGTAAGAATTCATTGCTCAGGGCTAGTTTACAAACAGACTTGTAAAATATCCATTGTAGATGCTGTAAACTGATTTTTTAAACTCACCAGTTAAAGCAAAATTGAAATTAGACATTGATTTCAAAAAGAGATGACCCAGAATTGCTTTGGCCTCATATCTTACTTCTAGGTCATGGTTATCTATTTTTCCTTTTAAAAGACAGATGATAAATAAATTTTCACAATCCTGAAAGAAACTTGCAGTTATTAGAGCTAAGACAGCTATTCAGTTTGTACAACATGCTGAATTTTCCTTATTTAGAATTTCTAACAGCTTTCATTGGAAAAGTTTGATTCAGGTTTAGCAGCCTAAGAAAACTTCCTAAAGCTGGCTGTGAAATTATCATACTTTCTGTCTTCTTTTGAAAGCCAACTTTACACTTGTTCCAGCAGAATGTTACTGTAACTGTGAAGTGCATAAGGAATAGTAGACCTGACCAGAGAAAGGATTAAAGACAGCAATTTGACAAAAAAAAAAAAAAAAAGAAGAATAATCTTCATTTCATAAAGAAAAGGTAGGTTATTCTTGTTATTATTGTATTATTGTTCTTATTGCCACCGTCATCTTCATTGTTACATTTGTCCCGGGCCAGTAGAAGGAAAAGAAAAAGAGGAGAAAGCAGCATCCAGGACATTTGCTCAAAGACTGTGATTCCCTTTCAATTGCCCTCAAAGATCTGTGGGATCTTCATTTAACATGAAGTTTTTTGAATTAGTTTTGTGCTGTTTTCTCCAGCAGCAAGAGGATAGGGCAGGAATTGACAAAAAACAAAACAAAACAAAACAAACCCCAAAACCACCACCACCAACAACAAAAAGACTAGATGCTTTGCAGGCTTGGTGGAAGACACCACTTATTGGATAAAGAAAGGGAAGAGAAGGGCACCTCCAGTGCCAGAGGTACAAAAGGAAAGCAGGAAGATTGAGTTCATTGTAGGCAGCTTCCAAATTAAAGTGAAGGTGGCTGGGCTTGTTGCGGGAATGGAATAAGGAAATAAGAGAATAAGGAAATTAGGGAATAAGGAAATGGCAGGGGGTCTGGCATGTAGTGTTTATACACCACTATGGTGTGTGTAGAGTACTTCAAAACTCAGGTGGATGATGTTCACACAGGAACTTGCACAGGAACTGTTGTAGGAAACTATTTTTCACTGCAAGGGTGACCAAGCACCCAGGCTGTCCAAAGAGGTTGCGGAGTATCCATCCTTGGAGATAATCAAAATCTGTTTGGACAGGGTACTGGGCTTGGAGGGGCCCTGTTTGAGCAGGGAGTTGTATCAGATGATTTCCCGAGGTCCTTTCTACCCTCAACCATTTTGTGATTCTCTCACCAAATCAGCCAAGAGCTCTTTTAACTCAGCTGCTTCAGCCATTTTTATTTAAGCCTGTGGGGATCATGTTCAGCATCCTGCCACTGACTGTCTTCATGAAACTCAAGGTGAAAGAATCACTCCAAGTCTAGTTTTATTGGGGGATAGAGGTGGGTAACACCCTTTTTTCCCCCCTGATGCTATTATCAACTTCACATTTTTGAGGTATCATTGTGTATGTAGTAGTAAACATGCGTTCTTTTCTAAGCTTTATTTTTTTCACTCTCTTCCCATAGTGAGCTGCTGAACTCAATGGTGCCTGTCTGTCCTAAATTTCACTCTCTGCACACTGCATCACTCTCTGAGTGCAGACATGGAAAAAATGAGCCACTCTGTTTACTGGGAATGTCATTAATAGATCTGTGGTACAGAGTGGGTGAGGACTTCACCTCACAGCTGGCACCAGTGTGTGATGCAGTCTGTTGCAGATGACAGTGAGTATGATGGAGCCAGCAGTTGGTGGGAGAGGCAGTCAAGCACAGCAGCAATCACTTCTTTTTTTCTCATGTTTTGTCTCTCTGTGTAGTAGAAAAACAAAAATATCAGAGATGGTCACCATGTCACACTTCTAGCTAATAGTCTACAGGGCTAGCAAACGAATATTAGTTCAGTGTGCTTCTAGATGCACTGCCAGAGACCTGCATTAGCCAAAACTCTGAAATCATGACAGTTCCCAAAAGCAGGAGGAGCATGGAGGAATACTAAAAAAGGAAGTTCCTTCTGGTCCATGTGCCAAGTAGGTTCATGCTTAAAGGTAACTAAGTGCTGAGATTCCTGAGCTGGGATGACCTCCACACTGCCTCAAGACCTGGCTGGATTTGCCACCAAAGACTGTCACTGTGTACTGAGTTTGCATGGCCAGCTTTGGTAGCAGGGTGGGAGCTACAGGAGTGGCTTCTGTGAGATGCTGCCAGAAGCTTCTTCCATGTCCAGCAGAGCCAGCTTCTGGGAGTACCAAAGACAGACATGCTGCTGGTCAAGGCTGGGACACTTAGAAATGGTCATAACACCGCTGTGATAACATATTTAAGAAAAAGGAAAACAACAAATTATTGCACAGATGTAATTGGGGCCAGAGAAAAGTGGGCTGAGAGGAACAACTCTGCAGGTACCAAGGTCAATGGAGAAGAAGGGGGTGGAGGTGCTCCAGGTGCTAGAGCTGGGATTCCCCCACAGTTTGTGGGGAGACCATGGTGATGCAGGTGTGCCTGCAGCCCATGGAGGTCCAGGGGGATGCAGAGATCCACCTGCAGCCCACAGAGGAGACCCACCCCAAAGAAGATGGATGCCTGAGAGGAGGCTTTGAACCCATCAGATGCCCAAGGAAAGCTCCCTTGCTGGAGCAGCCTGTCCTTGAAGGACTGCACCCCATGGAAGAGTGACTGCAGCAGTCTGGGGAGGACTGTTGCCCATGGGAAGGACCTATGCTGGAGAAGTTCATGGAGACCTGCCTCCTGTGGGAGGGACCCCATGGTGGAGCAGGGGAAGGGCTCCAGTCCCTGAGCATTGGGAGAAGCCATGGGTGATAAACTGACCATAGCCCCCATTCCCAATCTCCTTGTGCCACTGGGGGAGGAGATAGAGCTGGGAAGAAGGGAGAGGAGGAGGTCTTTGAAGGTTTTATTTTATTTGTCATTAGCCTGCTCTGATCTTGGTGGTAATAAATTCAATTAATATCTCTAATTCTAGCCTGTTTAGCCCGTGACGGTATTTGGCAAGTCATTTCTTCTGGTCCTTATCTCAACTTGTGAACCCTTACTTATATTTTCTCTCCCCTGTCCAGCTGCAGAGGGGACTTGAGAGAGCAGCTTTGGTGGGTGCTTGGCATCCAGCCAGCAGCAACCCACTACACTGCATCACAAGTTTGGGCCCATGTCCATCTTTAAAGTGCAGATAATGATCTAGGCAGAGCATGTGGAATGGACTGAAGTGTTAGAAGAGCAACCAATGCTTGTTTGTTTTTTTTTTTTTCCTGGAATTTCTCTATACTGAAAAACAGCTGAAATAATGATGACTGCAATTCTCAGGTATTATTATATTTTAATATCTCACTTTGGAATCTGGAAAGTTATTGTTAACTCAGTAGCTCCTAAGAATCTTTAAGGAACTGTAATAGGCACCTGGAGACATAAGTGTCCTCCTACAATGGAGTAGCTACTATCTGAAAAAGTCATTATAATATTCTGTCAAATGAAAAATTAAACAGCCATGTAAACTAATATTATCAACCAGTGAATTCTTGTGCTGTCAGCACCAAATGTCAGGTGTCAGGTACACTCAGATCTTTGGTTGTATTCCCAATGCTGCCTTCTCTCAGGCAATATTTAATTTTTGCACACACATTGTTACACTAGAAATAAAACTAGACTGTAGGTTTCTCTGCTCTGTGAAACTTTTCTTCTGCTGCATAGACACAGCAGTGCATATGCCAGGTGAGCAACTGTGGACTAGCCAGAGATTTCCCTGGGCATGGGCCCTGCCTCCCCAGGGCTCCCAAGGCTCATAGTTTCCTGTATACAGGTTGCAAAAACAAGGCAAAGGCTTAACACCATCTGCAGTGAGAAGGAGTGAACAAAGGACAGACTGTAATGAGCTACCACTGCAAACAATTCTCTTCGGTGCAGAGGGTCATCAGACTTTTGGGTAAAATAAACTTACTATCCCTATAGGAAGCAGGATGTCCTAGCAATTAGGGAGTCCCAAAATTTGGAGATCTACGTGCCCATACTTGTCCTGCCACAGACTTCCTCTATGACTTCTGGGGTGTCATTCAAGGCCAAAACCCTCCAAGTTTTTTATACACTTTACCTTCACTGACCTCCAATTTTGGCTGGCCCATCAGGTAAACAGGGTTGATATTTTGGAAGCCTGGCAGCTTGCTTGTGTAGTTTTGGCTCTAATAAAAGATCTTGGCCAGTCAATAGGGAAGCAGAGAGTGCCTGTAACTAAAGGGACTGCAGTTTAGTGCAGAGCTAGGCGCAGTCCTGAAGAGGAGGGACACTGGGCATGGTCTGTGGGACAGCTCCCCTGCTCCCCTCCCCTCAGACTGCAGACCCCAAAGTGGGCAGTGGTAACTGGCAGAAGAGGGGGAAGGGGTAGAATACATCTGCTGCCTACTCCAGGAATGCCTATCTCAGTTTAATAGGATTTAAAATACTGTCCCTGTGAGGATGAGAAATATATTTGCCTCTCTGCAGTTGTTCTTACCTTACAGTGAGCTAACTAGGTTTACTGGGCACATTTTTCTATCAGATGTGTGGCATGTTGCATTGCTATCGAGAAAAAACCCCTATTCTATTACAATATATACACATACATAGCAGTGAATTCTTCAATGTCCAGGGATATTCTTCATTTTATTAAAGACCAACACAAGAATTATCTGCCCTTTGCATTTTAATCTGTGAAATGCAGCTGGCAGGAGTGCTTAGCACAGGCCTTTATTTTTAGTTTTATGGTAATTGGATTATAGGTAAATGAAGACCACGCAGTACATCAAGGATGTATGTATGTTAATTACGGAGATGAGAGATTTTAATTCAAGAAAATAGTCTTTAATAACAAAAAATTGCAGATTTTGTTTAAGCAAAACCTCCACATGATGAAGCTCATGGTGTCCATCTTATATAGATGAAAGGAAACATAGGTGCCTAAGAAATAATAACTATGAAGATTCTGATCTGAGACATTTAGATCCAGCTCAAGAAAGCTGAGAGTTTCAGGCACGCTGTCTGATAACCTCTTATTGGGCAAAGCAATGACTTCTAGGCCACCTTTGGGTTTTGCCTTTCAGAAATTAGGGGACCCATTTTGACAAATATTTTTAAGAAAAAGCTTCTTCTAAATCAAACTTGTTCTCACAAAGCTGGTCACAATATAGTTGTAAAACTGCAGATGGGAATGTGCCTGGAGAAAGGGAAGCATGACTAAGTAAAATGCCCTTCCAAATAGATAAAAAACAAACTCATTCATTCAATACATAAATAATTGCTACTACTGACAGTAGCTGTGCTACACATCATATCTCAAAGGTACTTCTTAAATCAGCAATTATTTTAAAACAAAGTGTTTACTAATTTTGATGTGCCTCACAATTGCTGAGTTAGATTATTATTTGCAAGCAAATAGTACAGTACAAAATATGAAAGTAAAAAAAAAAAAGAAATCCCTGAAGAACTAGTGTGTGAACACAAAGCTACTGAATGATGATTTATGCCTGGAATAATCACTGTCATGAGCCCCTTTGGAGCATGCAGCTGGAATTAGAATTCCTGAGGAGGAATCCTAAGCGAAGGGCTGCAGCAAGGTCTGTCTTTTTCCTTTTTTTTTTTTTTTTTTTTTCCCCTAAAGAACAAAAAAGCCTTGTCTCTCCCTGTCTGGGCAGAATGGTACTGTCCCAGACAGAAAGGTCCCCATAGGCCAAGCTATTCATGTAGCACCAGGCTGCTGGGAGTACCATGCTATGGCAGGGATGGGGAGCAAAACCAGGGAAACTGCAGTGCCTGCGTGGCAATTAGTGTGATATATATTGGCTTTTCTTGGCAGTCCTGAAGGAAGAGAGGGAGAAATGGAGGAAAAGAGAAAAGAGAGAAAACAAGAGCAAAAAATGCAAATAAAGAAGAAAAGGAAAAAAAAAAAGTATTAGGATCACATAAGGCAGTATTTCAAGACACCAAAATGAATGATTAAAAATAGCAGCAGCAAATCAGTCTTTTTCCCAAGTTGTTTTATAAAATTATAGAAGTGTTGGTTATTGTTTTTATTTAGAGAATATTCATAATTATGATAAATTAATGTGTGAATAAATTCACTGAGTGTATGCAAGGTTCCCTGGCTGACTGTCCCTGACTGCCCTTCTCTTTTTTCATGCTTTTTTAACTGTTCTCCAAACAGTTTATGAAGACCAACAGAGCACATGTTGTTCTTTGAACTGAAGGATTTGTTTTACCAGATTTAAAAATCTCTATAAATGAGGACAACACTGATGAGAGCAGGATAAGTAAACCCACTGAATATTCTCATGTGTCAGTAATAAAAACAAATATTTCAGGATACTATAGGAGGGTGATGTATGGGGCTTTATGCACATCATTGCTAGTAAAATCAGCAGGAATAATTAATGTCTATATCTGCATGCTGAAGGGGACTAGGAATGGCTAGTAACCACCCTAGTATCATGTTCCTTGAAAAGGCACATAATTTTTTCAACAAGGGAAAGAGGATTTTATCATCATTTAAAAATCATGTTCATGAGAAGATGCTCCTTAGTTCTAATTTGTATTATTTTAGTGGTACACTAGTCTGGAAAACAATCATAATTTTCCTGTTTCTCCCCACCCCCTCACACTCTGCTATTCATGATTTCTCTGTCATCCAGATTTCCCAACTGTGTTCTCTCCTTTATTATTTTATTTCACATTTTATAGAAAACTGTATTTTTGCTCTTGGTTAATGAAAACTAAGAGATCAGCTTAAATTTCCTGTGATAACAGTAGTTTAAAACACCATTATGATGGTTTTAGTCCTTAAAATCTTTCACCTTTTATAATCTTTAAGCCTCACTAACCATTATTACCCTACATATGCAATCATAATAAAAGCTTTGCAGAAAGAAGAGTATCAAAATGCTTGGCAAACCAAATGAACCTAACAAAATAATCCTACTAAATAATGTATATGGTAAATACATGCACACAAAATTATATGCATCGATACATGAATTTATAGAAGCTTATGTACAAATTTACACATAAAGGCTTTTCCTTTTTTGTGGCTGCTATCTTAAAACACTGTTGACTTCCCTGAATATCAAATGATACTTGGAAACTCTCTGACTTTGGCCTTTCATGACGTTTCAGATTGCATCTCCTGCCTCATTTGGGCTCTTTGAACGAAGTGGAGTGAGTTGCTACAGCTGATATGATTATCCCAGTGTTAACCCCAGCTGGGGGCTGGCCTTCATCACCTTCAGCAGGGAGATAAGATGGAATGCCTTTTTGAAAAATCAGCCAACTGATGCTCAGAAGCCAAACGTCTGGGTCAGTGTAGCAGGGAGTTGTGCTGCACAAGAGCAGGTTCAGGTGGTTGGGCTGACAGAACTGATGGGCTCATTGACCCACAGGTCTTCTCCTCCATCCCGGACATGTGCTGATGTTCCCTCATGCAGGGTGGCTCTGCAGCTTGTCTGACCCAGCACTGACACAACTCTGCTCTCAGGAAAACCCACAGATGTACAGGCCTGGCTCAGAGGGTCACAACCAACGAGTCATGCTCTGCCAGGATGATGCAGCAAGACAGGTACTGCAGGGGTCTGTCCTTGGACCTGTGCTGCTTAACATCACTGTGAATGACCTGAAGGAGGTACCAAAGGGTACCCTTGCTGAGTCTGCAGATGACATGAAATTGAGGAGACCAACGGTAGGACTGACAATCCAGGGAGACCTAGACAGACTGGAGGGATGGACCACAGGAAACTTGTGCAATTCAGCAAGGAGAGGTTGTGCACCTGAGAAGAATGAGCCTATTGAAAGACAAAGGCTGAGGAAGAGACTACTCAAGGAACACCTCTATGGAAAAGACTCCAGAAGGCCTGGAAGCTGGGCAGGAGCCTAGGAAAGGCTCCATTACTCCACTACCCCTACACATATTATTTTTCCTACCAAGGGACTGGGAATGACAACTGGATGCTTTCCTGGAGTCAGGATGGAGAATAGTGATTGGATAGCTCCCTAGAGTTCTTTCTAACTTTATGAATGTAAGCACAAAGAAGAGGCAAGATCTTAGCCCCTCTGTTGTTCTGTAGTCTTGGAGTAGTGTTGAAGTCCTCACTGTTTCCATCTTGTGATGGTTTTGTCCGGGGTAGAGAGATTTTCTTCACAGTAGCTAATATAGGACTGTGGTTCGGATCTCTGCTGGAACCAGCTGTCACTGAGCCATGCTTGCACAAAGTCAAGGTCATTTCTGCATCTCTCTCCACCACCAGTGAGAGGGCTGAGAGCACACAAGGAACTGGGAGAGGACACAGCCAGGATAGCTGATCCCAACTGACCCAAGGGATATCCCACACCACGTGTTGTCACACTCATCATATAAACCTGGAGGAAGGAGGAGGAAGAGGGAGACATTCAGAGTAATGTCATTTGTCTTGCCAAGTCACCATTACACAACGAAGCCCATTTCTTCTGGGCATGGCTGAACACCTGCCTGCCCACGGGTTAAGAGGGGAAAAAATTCCTTTTTCTGCTTTGCTTGCGCACATGAATTTTGCTTTACCTATTTAAATGTATCTATCTCAACCCATTAACCTTTTCCCACTTTTACCCTTCTGATTCTCTCTTCTATCCCACTGAGTAGAGAGTGAGGGAGTGGCTGCATGGGGCTTGGTTGGCAGCTGTGGTTAAACCATGACAGTTGTTCTGTAACTGCAACCTGTTTTAAAGAGTATTTAATCAATCATTATTACACCTGCTTTTTTTTCTTCTTCCCCACTGGTGGCAGCTTAATGTCTAATTTCAAGTCATTGGTAAAAATATTAAAAGAGAAACTAGGCTTAAAACTGACCAATGAGAGATAAGCAATTATGCTTATTAATATTTTCTTCCTGTGTTCTTTCATGTCTCAGCTGGTTTTTAACTCATTTCACACATACATATTTTATGAAGTGCTAATTTTTAATTAGAATGTTGTCTAATACTGAGTCTAACTAAGTTAAGCTCCCAAGAAATAGAGAATCATTATGCCCATTCAGTTATCTGTACCAGCTAAATTGTCAATGAATAATACCTTGTCAATAGCAGGCATATCATGTAGTGATGAATACCACATGTACTAACTTATAATGATCCTTTTAATTTTAGGCCACAACTTTTCCCTCAGAATATACACATACACACAGAGAACAGATTTTTTCTTCTTCTTCCCATCTACTCGGGGTACTTGAAGCCACATCCCTGTGTAAGGTTGATGGATTGATAACTCAGCTCAGGATATAAACAGAGTTTTTTGAGCCATAGGATTGCCATGCCAACTTCCTGACACCTCAACTCCCGGTAAATACTTCTGCACAAGCACATTTTCTTCTATTTTAACATCTTGTAAGAAACTAAGAAAATTAGAGTAGCACAAAGAGATGGGTTAGATGTTAAGCTTGTGGAGGAAATATTTTGATATGGTTCCTCACTTCCAAATTACCTCTCGTCTTCCTCTTTTCTTTTCAACCTCCTCCAAGCAATATGATACACAATAGATTAAACAGGCGAGTAGGTTCTTCGTGACTCAGAACCTCCCTAAGAGAAAAGGGAGAATATCTGTTTTAATTTGCTGTGGGAATATACTGACTCAGCCCAACTCCATGCCACTTCTCACTTCTTGCCTGGCTGTGCTCCTCACCTAGCCACTGCCTGCTCCTTCCCTCCTGGACTGAGTCAGAAGATTTTAGCACTGCATATCCTAATTAGAGGTTTTGTAGCATAGCCTGAAGTTACAGAAATCAGCTCGGATTTACTCATGTTATATGTAACAAAAATGTTATATGCAGACATCATGTTATATGCCTGCAAAAGAATCTGAGAAACAATTTGTCATAGCCAGTCTGATTAAACATGGGCACTTTCAGGGAAGGTTCATTCATCTTCCATGGAGACTTGACGCTCATAAAAACATTGACAACTGTGGGGTACTATATATTAAAAAGAGGTTTCCATTGTAAGCAAATTACACCCCCTTAACTGAAAACAAATACTTTGATATTTATAACTGCTAAAAGTCCACAGGCATGTTTTCCCATGTAATGTCTGGAAATACCTCCACTCGAAAATGGCAAAGTGTGTGTTACATTCAGTATCTGACATGCCATTTTCACTGACTATGAAGTTAAGTGCAAATAAAAATGTATTTTTAAAATTTTTGGCAAAATATTATTTACGCATTTTCCTGTCCAGCTCAGGACATTAGGAATGGGCTTACCCATTATGTTATTTATCACCATACCACTGATTTCCAGAGGCACCATTGCCTAGTAAGAAAACTTCAGAAAGTTAATTATCAGTGATGTGACAAAGAATAAACCCCCAGCAACTTGGATGCCTCCCCAAGGAAATAGTAATATAAAACTATGGGAGACCATACTTTCCTGAAAAGTCATATTCTCCTCCTTCTTTCAGAAGCAGGTCTTTTCTGAAGCAGCTTGATCTGAGACTGCTGTTCTGTGCCTATTTAGTGAAATCCCTCACTGTTGCAGACTCAATCCATTCAGCATTTAAAACTTGCTGCAAATTTGCATCCCAAATGATTACAATATCACCAATCCCTTAAAAAGTCCCTGCTTTGACTTTTGAAGACTCCTATCAGCACAGAAACAACCACAGCTTAATCACAGTTTTATTTGGAAAAGAAGAACATGTATTTACTTTGATTACATTTTTGACTTCCTGAAGGCCAGATCTTGTCCCCACTGGTGTCTGTGGCAAAACTCCCATTATCTTCAATGGCAACAAACCCAGCCACTTAGTTTGCATAATCTGCAGAAAGTAAATATTTTAACACTTGTTATCTGTGATATTTAAGTAGCTAATAAAAATGTGCATGCAAAAATGGTTCATATTTATTTAAGCTTTTAAAAAAGTGACTTTCAAATAGGACAAAATATAGGACAAAAGCATTCTGTAAATGAAGACTCAATAAATAAAGCAATCTTTTTCCTCTCCTACGCCACAGCATACACTCTTTATTATTGTTACAGAAGTAAATCTGTAAACCCTGAAAAAAATAAAATGTACTTATTATGGCCATAAAATGACATAAAACGACTTTGAGTCTGGAATTCTGCCACTATAACACACGCATATATATTTATATAATGAGAAGGTAAATTGACAAACTGTTCTACTTGAGCTTGTTTTTGCAAAAAATGTTTCAGCCCAGTTGCTAATGTGCTATTTATCCATTAAAGAATGTTGCTATAGTTACAGTATCTATTGTAAAAATAGCATGGTAATATGAGAGAGAAGATGAAGAACGCGGAACAAACAAGCTTTCATATTTCTAGTGCTTGTATTGTACATGGAAGTTAAAAAATTACAGTGAAAAGAACCTTTGCTGTTGGCTCTGTTTTGAATTAAAGCCTTAGAACCATCCTTTGTACTCAGTGGACCTTTATTTTTCTCCATCTGGAATTACAGGAACTAACATCCATAAGTCAAATAAATAAGGATTTAACTAAAATTTTCACTACACAATTATATGAGTGATTTTATAGGCAGATCAAAACATGAAGATTTGACTTAGTCATCCCATATTTCATTTTAAAAATCAGATGGTGGAAGCAAAATTTTTTACCAATAAACAAAGAAAAACAGGTTATTGCACAATTCAGATTGCAGACTGTCATATTTCAGCTCAGAGCTACACCTTGTCAGTGTTTAGCATGAAAACATACTGGAACTTTTTTGGTGTCTCTGATGCCTTCAGTTTTAGCTTTCATATTACCCAGATTATGCAGATTCTGTACTGCATTAGTATGTAACTCTGAACTTCATATGAAGTGTTAGCAAGTTCTCTTCACAGTTTAGTCAGACAAAACAATCCTTTTCCAGCCCAAGAACCAAGGACACCATTGAAGCTTCAGGCCCAAAATGTGTAAACAACAGTGAATTGAGGAGAGCAGCCTGGGAGGATGGGACTGCATAACCTGAAGCTGTAATTGGACAATTAACCCCAACATGTAAATGGACCAAAACTTAAAAAGGTGTGAGAATGTCTGACCCATTGTCCATCTTGGGTGGAGCCTCAGCCAGGCTCTTGTACTGCCCAAGGTGTATCCTTTGAAGGCCTTTTTAATAAATACATACTTTATTCCTTTAACACTAACCTCCATTCTAGGTAGCCTCTCAAGGCATCACCTCCACCCAAAATTAGCTCTGGTGAAATCCTTTAACTGTATAGGAGAGCACCACATCCCAAGTGCTTTTTCTTGAGGTAGTTTTGCATCAGAATTAAAATGTGCAGTCTAGTTATGTCTAAGCAATGTGTAGATAGAATCAGTAGCTTGCCAAACTCCTGCTATACTTAAAAACACCTCTCCAGTCTAAAGAGATTAAAAAAAAAAAAAAAAAAGAAGTTCAGTGGTAATAATTCCTATCTAAAAAAAAATGTAATTGTACTAGGAGTCTGGTACAATTCTTGTACTTCTGGAATCTACACAGTTAACCTCAGTAAATAAAAATAGGATTAGACTCTTCTTCCAAACAAAACACTCATGATGGGAGAGCTATTGGGTTTAACTCAGGAGAGAATGAAGGCTTGGACAAATTAAAAAAAAAAGTTGATTCATTACATTAGCCTTAAAACCAATTTGATACCAAAAACATTTTTCCTCTGTGAAATTTTTATAGTCCTTCTGTTTATCAGCCAAAAATCAGTGTCTGAAACAATGCTGCTCTCAAAGTAATCATGAGTACTTTGACCCTTCCCAGCAGAAAAGAGAAGCTAGAAAGTATGCAGGTAAAATCGAATTTTTTGATAACCTCAAAAAAACTTTAGTCCAGAAAAGACTATTCTGCTTTCTGTTGAAATGTCACCTGTATCTGTAAGCATTGAGGATATCTAATGCTCTTGGACCTGCCATAACAAATAAAAAAATATACTAAACTGAGGTTGTGTCTATGCTATCAGATAATTTAGTTGCTCAGTTCATCCCCTGGTGCTTGATCATCACACTGTATAAATGCCAGCCCCACTGTGTTCTCTCTTTTGGAGAGACTCAACTTAGTTCTCTCACAAATAAACTCTAGGCTGTGTTCATGTTTTCCTCATACTTACATCACTGAGCATTAGAACCAGAGCACACAGGAGACAGCCCAGGGCTAAGACCAGGCAGAGGGAATGCACCAATCTGCTCTACAAAAGGGCATGCTTGCACTAGTGGGAGTGCATGTCTCTTTGCAGCCCTTGTTTTGGAGAGGTTATCATTTGTTGGGGCACATGCATTTATCAGTGGTAGATGTAAGCTGTCCATTAGTCAGAGTTTACTCTCTTGGGACTAAAAGACTTCTGCAGGCTGCTACCTTAGAACTTGCTCCTTTTGCCAGCTGTTGTGTCTGCAGTTTGGTTGCCATGACTTCCCCAGAGTATTAGCTCAGCTGAATGGGGTATCTTTTGCCCAGAATGGGCCCAAGACCAGCTGAAGTTCACAGCCCCCCACTATATCACCAGAGGGGCCCAAATCATAGTACCCTTGCCATGTGAAATGTCTTTGGTAGAAAGAACAGCAGCTGATCTCATTAGAAAGGTTAGCTGGTTGTGCCTGTCTCTTACAGCTCTATGGCCAGAGGATTTGCACTGGAAGAAAGGAATTTTGTGACTTCATTTCCTTATGGACATGTCCTAACCACGAAGCAGTGAACAGCTCTGGGGTACACAAGTGCTCCACCACTCCTACTGAAACTGAGTTCCTGAGAAAGGGACAGAGCAAGTGGAGGAAGCATGGTTAGATCTCAAGACATTCACTATATAGAGCCTGACATAATATATATGTTTTAGCAGTGGGCCAAAAATGCAAAATGCATAAGCAGTCTGCAGGACAAGGTTTAGAGCAAGAATAAATAGCTTTAGAGGCATTTTGTTGAAGGAAATTTGTCTGCAGAAGGGAGTGTACAGTTTTTTTGTCACTAGTAAAGGCATTGAAAGAGTCGTTAGCCAAATATGTTTAGTTATTAGTTCTATGTTTGTATTTGTCTCCAGGAACTGAAAAATCTTGTTTCTATTTTATCTGAGGAAGTCAGCATATCCTATAAACCTCCAGTGAATCTGTTAGATGGAATTCCTTCAACTATCACCAGTGGGATTGAGGGACAGTCTGCATTCTAAAACACAGTACTCTGCCAATATATCTGCATAGCTTTTGGAAACTATGCAGATGTCTGTGGGTGCTACTATATGGCTGTCTTCCACTGACCAGTTTCTTCATTCATAAACAAAAATTCATTGGATACATAACAGGAATGTATGTGCTTGGTAGGAGATAGAAATATTGGCTTTCACTCAAAGCCATGTATCACACCACAGTGCACACTGCAGAAAGGACTACAACCCAGTCTCTTGCATGAACTTTCTTCACAGAGGTTGGGACAGACAAACTTTGATTGTTGGGCCACGCAGAGATTTTTGTTTCTTTCTTGATACCATGTATTACAAGTAGCAGTGGGGCTGCCATGATAGGTAACCCCTGTTTCCCACTCCCAGGAGGAACACTGGCAGCAGTGGCACCAGTGGCATCTCTCACCAACATTTCTAGAGTACTGTGTGACCCATCCCCAGGCCCCTCCTTCAGCCTTCATCTTCTGCTGTGACAACGGCATGGCTGAGGAGCTGGTGCTATCTCCCATGCTCAGCTATTTCCAGAACTCCAGTATTGGAGCATGTGTTTTTTGGTCTCAGCACTACAATGGTTTTGGTGCACTGTTAATAGAGTTAGAAAAGGGTCTCACATGCTTCCCTTAACTTCAGTTTAAGAAGAATTTAATTCTACTGTTCAACCAGGTTGAACAACAGTATTTAAGAACAGTCAGAGAAGTTACTGTTTTATAGTAAACAGGCAGAAAGAAAAACCTAATATTTGAAAGATGTCTAGGATCAGGATAGACTATCTATGTGCCCTACTTCCATCTCTTTAAAATATATTAAAATAATTTTAAAAGTCTTCCAGTCTATTAACAAGTAGTTTTCCATTCAACTGCTGTCATTAGTTTCCTGTAGACCAATAAAGCCATTTGCTTGTTTGCATGAGCTAAGTAAAAACATTACTCAACCCTTGGCATAGTCTATGGTTTGACACCATGCTTTCAGACAAGTAATCATACTAACGCCTTACCTGCTAGCTATTTAGCACCAAAAATACTTTTTCATAGATGTATTATTTCAATATAGAGCAATTAATTATCTTTTGATTGGATCCTTTAGGAACCTCTCTAGTGATTTTCATTAGATGGTATCTTCTCCTTCTCATGTAACCATTCATTGCTGGAATTTATTTTGCATGAGTTCCCTGATACTAATTGTCCCCTCCAAGAGTCAAAGACTGCTGTAGAGGTATAAAGGTTTACTCCTACCCAGTAATGGTGAGTGGCAGGGCTGTTTTCTGTCCTTTTAGAAATTGTAACAGACTCACCATTTCTACCTTGACCTCATTGTGAATTATTTTTCAGTTCTATCTAAAACAGTTCATGGCACACCATTATTGCTAAGCTCTACATGTAAGTGTGGTAATCAAACTTCTACACTGCACTGAAATTTGCTTTATAAAGATACTGAAAGGTGGAGAAAGCAGGTGATACTGGACTTCTGCTCTTTAATCAGATGAAAGGTTAAAGGAGATTTCCCTGTCCATCCTTTCTTGGCTGTGTGGGCTACAGGTCTCTCTGAATTTTCTGGCAAAAGTTTTTTAAGAGATTAAAATCAACATTGGGTTTTGAGTCACTGTGTTATGACAGCACTGCAGTTTAGCAGTACTCTGCTATCGCCATAAAAGTGTGGGAACATCAGGAAGATCAGAACACAGGCGGATTTAGAATAGACTGAGGATATAAAAATCTATTAAAGACCTTCTCTCTCCTTTTTCCTCAGAGTGAAAAATCAATAAAGTAGTATAAGCCAGATAGCACAAAATGTACAACTAGACCTCCAATTTATGCACAAAGTGACCTTGACCTATTCTGCAATTTCCAGTCATTAATTTCTTATGTACCTCTTCTAACCGTATCACTCCAAACCACAATGAAAAACAAAACTTTAGAGCTGGATGTGTTTCCTTTCTTTTAAAGAAGCAGATTTAGCATGGAGTAAGTTATTATTTACAACAAAGGGTGAAATATTTTTGCACAAAATTCGCCATCTGACTAAATAATTATTTACTATCTAGAAATTAGCTGCATTTAGGAATCATATGACTCTGAGCTTTCTGAAAATGTTATTACTGTCTGTACTCTTCCACCTTTAGCCTGACACTGCTTTCTGTGATATTTTCATGAGTATATGAATATCATACTGAAAATGAGGAAAAGGTAATGTGAAAACAGTTTTCCAAATGTGTTTAGCTCTTTTAAAGTAAGTAAACTCATTGCTTTTTCAGTCATAGATCTATATAACCATAGAATGTTAAAGGTTTGGAAGACACCTCAAAGACCGCCTTGTTCCAACACCACTGCCATAGGCAGGGACACCTCCCACTAGACCTGGTTGCTCAAGGCCTTACCCAACTTAGCCTTAAACCTCAAAGATTGGTTTATTATATAAACTGAAATCAGAGCAAGACAGTAACTTCCTGTTTCCTCAGGTAGTACACAGAAGTTAACTATGTAATTTAGGCCATACAGTGGCCATAAGTTTAGCTGAAGAAGACCTCAGGTTTCAGTGCCAGTTATAATGAGCAGAATGGTGGTCAGATTTATTATCCATTTTATCCTGAGGAGCCCTCCAGGTGACTGGAATTTCCAGGAGGTACCACCTTTTGCACTTATTACTTGAACACAGGATGAAAACCAAGAGGAGGCAAGGATTTATATCTATCCTTTTTCACAGCTTATTCCCAGCCCCTGGGAAAAGGCCTTTTGTGTTTCTCCTTTTCAGTTACATACCTGCCAAAAGAGTGGCTAAGCTTCAAGAGAAGACATAAAAACAATATTCATCCAGTACAAGTTCTTTATCAACAGAAGAGCCAAATCTGGCTGGACTACACTCCTGAGCCCCACAAGTTGCCTGCACAGACAGTACCAGGGACTTGCCAAAGAGAGAGGCACTGGCACTCTCCCTGTTTGTTTCCATGTCTCCATTTTGACAGATTGAAGAATTTAGGCAATTCTGTTCAGGCAGACTCGATGCCTCTTCTCCTTCCCCTTCAATATCCCCCCTCTCCCAGAAGCACCTGCCTGAGATAAGGCAACACCTAAAGAGGTTGCCTGGATTAATATCTTGGTCAGGTTATTCTGCTAAATACATTGTCTTGATCTATCAACAGCTCCAGTTCAATTTGAATAACAAAAAGTCTCGACACTATTGTGACTGAGAGTGGCAGAAGTTTCTGTTTTCAAACACAACCCCTAAAAGTAATTGTTTTATTCTTTTACATTTCAAGTTCTTCACCAAACTGAACAAGCAGGTAGTGTAAAACACAAGGAAATGTATTTTTATATTAAAAGCAAATACTTCCCAAAAGTTTTCAAATATAATTAAACATCACTAGTGAAGAGCATGACCAAAAACAGTTGCCTGCTATTGATGGTGTGTGCTCTGCCGATTGGAGGCTGGCAGGAAAAGTATCCCCCTGCACGGGTATGTTGGTGTCTCAGATGTAAGGGCTCAGAGGGATGTGAACTACAGACAGCTTCAAAACTGTGCTGCATGAATATTTGCTTCTTAAAATCCCCAAATTTGCTCAGAGTTTTGCCATCGATTTCAACACGAGCAGGATCACGCTCTCTGAGAGTGCTTAAGAGCTGCTCTGCACCTCCAGTACAAAGCGAGTGCATTCATACCCTGTCACTCCTATTCACTGCCCCATGCACTAAACCCCAGGGAAGTTGTTTCTGGGTCAGTGTCTTGCACAGTTGTTCCAAAGTCCTGGTCAGGAGTACGGAGAGGACAGACTACAGATTTTCCAAATGTTTTCTGACTCCCCTCCTTCCACATGCTGGTTAAAATCCATAAGGGTTTTATCCTTCAACCCAGCCTTCTTCTGCAGTATTGATTGGTGCTCCCCCAGAATTTGAGGATCTATAAATCACACATATCTTTCACTTTTCCTATTCAAATGTAAACAGCACATGAAAAAGGTAGGTGTCTTTTTTTGTCTGACCGAAATGAAACTTTGCAGGAAGAGCAGCATCAGGCCCACACTGTTTACATTTTCATTCCCACCGAAAGAACATCAAAACCTAGTTTTCTTCAAAGTTAACCACATGCAAGAACAGGGCTGCTTTGGCTGGCTGGAAACAACAGGTATAAATAACCTCCTGTGTCCTACAAAGCAAGAGCCTGGAAAGGCTCCTTGGGTTGTTTTCTGCACATCAGCCTATGAGCTCGGGGTGTTTTAATGCTCTGTTGATGCCACAGGAGCCAGTAGAAGCAGGGACAGATTACACTGAGAAGGAGGTAAACAAGTTGTTTACAACTCGGTGAGGCTGCAGTGTATCCTCCTTACATCGGCTGGAAGGCAATGAGAGCATTGGCCACTGGGCTGCTGATGGGAAGGGATCCCTGGAGCTGCCAAGCTCTGGATCCAGAAATGTCTGTGGGGCTTCAATAACAGGAAATCATGTGTGCTGTCATTATCAGCAGCTGAGTGAGACAGATGCACCCAGAACAATATTGGTATCCGATATCAAAGAGCTATTGTGACAGACTTTTGAACTAAGGCAAAAAACAAAACTATTTTAAATTTTAAATTATTAGGACTGTCACAAATCCCCTGACTTTCTCCTTTCTGCTTTGTTTCTGTTTTTCCTTTCCAAGGCAGTGGATTCATCATCATTAAAGGAACTGAAAGTCCTCTCTGCCCAAAGTAACTTTGATCATTATTGATCTAATTAAACTGTTTGCTTAAGGTTGCAGCAGGAAAAGGCTGCAAATCAGCAGTCTTCCCAATCTCTTCCAATTGTAAGGGGTATTTGTTCACTCAACTGGGGAACTGGCATATCCTTCAGCATAGCTGAAACTGGAGTAAGCTTCCCTTATTATGCCATGTTTTATGCAGTCTAAAAATACAATTTTGGAACAAAGATCTCCAGGGCTCTTGTTCCAAACAGGACTTGGGTACTGGAGAGGTTTTGCACAGAGATAAGTGCTCTCCCTGCACTAGCATTAGAGCTGCAGGGGTCTTGGTCACACTATCATTGCATGACAGTGGTGATTTCTGCATTAGGCTTTCTGTTCCTTGTCATCTGTGTTGTCAAATAAAATACATTTGTAAACTTATAGGGGATTTTTTTATGTTTACATACATTTACACGTTACAAACGTGTTTGTAAACAAGCAAGCAATTTTAGCTCTGTGCAAATCATGGCAATGAACTCTGTTTTACAAGGAAGCATCTCTCTCCTGATACTTCAGCCCCATTTATTCTTTAAAACAGCTGGTAAATTAGAATATTTTTGAAGGGTCTTTTTCTCTTATGCTTTTAAAATCATTGCAAGCTGTAGCAGAGAATTCACTCCTGCTCAGGCTGGGTACATTCAAAGGAAATTCACAGGTGGAATCAGGGAGCTTGTTTCATAGTCCAAACAGAGATATTTTTGTTATGCAAGGGCAGCCCCCTTCAGAAGGATTCCTAAGATACTTTGGCCCCTCTGATTTCAGATAGAGAAGAATCTGTGACACATCAGAAATGCACCAAGGTGGATCACGGACTTATTTCCATTGCTTCAGCTGGGTGACTGCTGTGCTATTGGTACTTCAGAAAAGAGCCAACAGCTAAAACAGATATTTGCCTTCTGCCAGTTCTGCTGATGGCTCATCTGTTTGCATTACACACTCTAGCTTGTAATTGCATTGCTGTGTTTGCGTGTGTATGTAAACTGCTCACATAATCTTGTATATCCTGGTAATAGAAGCATATAAGGATGAGATGGTGCAGTCCGCACGCTAACCCATATATATCCCGTATATGTGTTTCTGTTAAGTGTAAGTCAGGTGCTTGAAGGGAGATAAGCAGATTTACCACAGAAAAAGGTCCAGCCTTGATTTTATTCCGGTCTGAGGCGTGGCTTTGGGCTGAGGGAGGCTTTGCGGTTTTCACTCCCTCTGGCTTTGTACCAGCAATCAATCAGAGCATGAAGCACTGTCTCTTTTCAAAGCTGGAGAGAGACTTGGGAGTGCTAGCAGAGTCTGAAGCAAGGGCTTTTCTCATCCATCCACAGCTGAAGCACTCCTTCACTATTCTTTAAGATTACGCCTTTGGCAGTCACTCCGATTCACCTGCCTTTAAAGCAGTCCTGTCTGGTTTCCAGTGCTCCTTCGGCAGTAATTGAACGGGCGAGATGGGACAGAACGGCGGCTGTTTCCTCTCTGGCCGAGAACGCTCCCGCAAGGAAGGAGTTAAAGCGCACAGCTCCCTCCCTGCGCCTCTCCCGCGGCCCGGACCCGCTGCGGGCACCCGGCGGGCGGAGAGAGCCCCGGAGTACAACGCTTGTCTCCCGTGATAAGATAGACGAGTCCTTAATGCAATTCCCCAGATACCCAGGGGGATACCCATAAATGCTGCGGAATAAGCAAGCAGAGGCAATACTGAATGGAGGCACAGCGCGGAGCCCTCGGCTCCGGGCCCCCGGCACTAAACAAGGGCACACGCCGCCCCGGGGCCGCCCCCGCCCGGCCCGGCTGAGCCGCGNGCTCCGAGCTCGGGCTGCGGGGGGCTCGCCCGCCTCCTTTGGATGCACCCGGTCTATTTTTACAGCTCTCTGAGAGCCCTGCTTTCCCCTGGCAGATCCACCACTAATACTATTACCCGACAGGAGAAAAGGAACGAAGTTGCTAAAATAACTGTGCATCACCGAAATAGAAGGAAAAGGCATTTTAGGTCACGCAGTCCGTGCCCTGGACGGCAAAGGTTGCTCCCTACAGAATAAATCGGAGAGGACTGTAGATCAGCTTTGCATTGATGTATTGTCTCCTGCTGAGGAGGGTTTTCAGTTCATTTTGGTGCCTTTTTTTTTTTTTTTTAGTTGTAAGAGAAACAGTGACCAAAATCATAGTATGAAGTGGCACAGCTTCACGAGTGATGGTTTACCAGGCAAAATGGTTTACCAGGCAAAACTTCGTTCCTTTTCCTTTTTTCCTTTTTTTGGCTGTTTTTATGACACAAAATCTTGCTCTCTGCAATGTAGAAATGGTCTGCAAGGTCACTCGCACAAAATGTAATAAAGTAAGCTTATTGTTTCCCAGAAGAAGATTATGTTTGAATTTCTCTAGTCTCCTCTTTTTATTTAACCTGCTGTCTGGTTCACTTTGGCAGGGTTCAGCTGTGAAAGTCACACAAGCCCTGACTGCCCTCTCATAATCATATGTTGGGTTTCAGACTGTTTCAGTCAGTGAAGCAGATATTCCAGAGCTTCTCTGACCCACTTTAAATGTTGTAAAAGTTGATGGTCATCAAGCGACTCTGTTATTCCCTGAGTGCTTAGGTAGCCAGTTATACCCAGAACGACCTTCAGTGTGTGTCCTGCTCTTCTGACTATTTATTCTCTCAATTCTTCATCTGTGAGGATGGCAATCAGAAGGAAGACAGCCAACCTGACCAAGAGGGAATCCTCTTCATAGTGTAGCATAGCTGGAACCTCTTGAACCAGTGGAAGAAAATTGGAGGGAGAGATGGAAAGTAACATCTGAAATTCTGGTGTTGCCAAGATTTCTGCACCTCAGCTGAGATGATTTTAAGGCTACTGTCACACCTGTATTTCCAGATCTGAGGGCGTTTCCATGTTTCTGAGCCAGTGTATGTGCTCTGGCCATATCCTAGCTCCTAATTCTACCCCAGCACCAGACCTGCACAGCAGCTTTCTCCAGCCTGCTCCTGTGTGTCAGTGGAAATGAAGCCCCCTGGGTGAGGCTGGCTGGGAATGGTGGCATGCTCCTGGTGGCAGTTGTCCACCCCCATAGAGCACCGGAGTGCTAAGTCTAAGTGTGAGTCTCTCCTTCTGTCCCTTCTGATCCAGTGGAAAGGCAAACAGATTAGCTTAAATAACTGACTCTTTAGAGCAGTTAGACTTCAAAATGGGATGGAGAAATAGTGCTTGCAGACCCAGGAGCAGGTAGGAGATAGTTTAAGAAGCTGCTTCTTATCAGCTCTCAGCTATTGGTTTCTGCCTCCCAGCTGAGATGGTGCCTGAATGTGCCCTAATTTTGATAAGGTTGGGCCAAATATGAAATCCAAATGTGCAAAAGCCATCAGGAGAAAAACAGTCAAAACTTTTTTTTTTGTACAAGGATTTGATACATATATTATTGGCAGAGGAAGGAGTTTTGAGGAGAGGCTAACAATAGATTACAAACAGCAACCTCTGCCATTTGAGATAAGGTGGATACCCTTTATTGTTTGCAACTCAAGGCTATAGTACCTATGACAGGATGCAGAACATTTCTGATTTACTGTAATAGAGCAATGCTAAACATACTATATAAGTAGCGTGTTAGAGTGTTTATCCATGTGGTTTTTCAGTTCTAAGAAACTATTTTTTTCTCAAATCTAATCAGGTTTACAAATAAGTTAACCATGTTGGGGGTATATTACTATGGCAGTGGATTATGAATTTAACATCTTTATAATTAGGAAAGGAACAATAGCCAATCAACTAAATTTAGGTGGTGGTTCATAGTATAAGCCCTATGGAGTACCAAGAGAAGGGGGAACAACATTTCAAACTATTCCTTCAGCTGGAGACTTCTTGTGATACATATCATTGAGGTCCAAGTAGAGGACAAGGTTACCTGAACCCTGTTAGAAGGTGAAGAACAGAAAACTGAGGCAGCAACTGTGAACAGCAAGGGGAAGTCAGGATATCAGAGCGTGCACAGGCACAAGAGAGATAGAAAAGGGGTTAAAGAGGACAAAAGCAGTGACAGCAGGTCTATGCTGCACCTCTCAACGAGTGGTTACTGATGTTCAATGAGAGACAGAGCTAAGTATAAGGCTGAAGAAGGCAAAGAAACTTACAGAGACTGGGACAAAGCAATGGAGGTTAGATGCTACCATTGTAGATTGGATGATGAAATACTAATGACAGGCCAAAAAAGGACGTGCAGAGAAACTTATAGCAGAGGAAGCTATCTAGTGCTGAACTTTTCCCAGATGGTTTCAGTGGCTAGGCATTTGGCAGAAAAGGGAGTTGAATACTGCTGAAATTTATGATGGCTTATTTTCTATAGTTTATTTTAAAGAAAGGAAAGAAATGCAAAGAAATGCATTTATGTCTTTTACAGCTATTTTGTCTATTAAAAGTGTGACTTCAGCCCTTTAAATTTCTGTTTGTAGCAGCATTCCAGTGACTCACAGGGTCCTTCTAAGCAGCTAGTCGGTGATAGCTCTTTCCAGGCATCTGCTCAAACTGTATCCAATTAAAAAAATAAATCTGGGAACAAACTGCTCCCAGTTTCAGATGACTGGCAGGTATGGATTCTACTTTCATAAAATGCTTATTCCTGTGCTCAGTTCTGTTTATGGCAGTTCAGGAAAACTATATCATGTAACTTTCAAGTCATATAGCCTTTAAATTTATCTAACATTGTCATCTGCAAATAGCACTAGAACAACATCAAGTCAGTAAAAAAAATACGAGACAAAACATCTCAGAAACCTAAAATGTGGTGACATACCTCATTATGAAATACTGCCAAGAGTCCTTGTGAGATAAGTGCATCACATTTCATTGGTTTTGGGGATAAATCTTATTGATTTCTGCTAAGGTTAACAGACTTCTTATTTTCAGTAACCACAAAACAGAAACAAAATCTCTATCAGTCGTGATACCTTCCACCTCATGAGATATTGGAAAAAGCTTGCAAGCCTGACTTGCTTAAGACCCATTTAGCATGAGCACGATTAGTATCCCTGTAGAATGGTGCAAGGTGTGGAGCTCTAATAATGGCAAAAAAGGGTAGAATTTTTGGCACATAAATGTGCTAAGGCAAATTTTTACACTTGAACCTCCCTGCGATTTGCAAGAGCAAATGCTGCAGGCAGCGGAGCAGCAACAGTGGGGCAGGCAAGTGTTAGAATTCACACTTGCAAAATTTATAGGGACCAGTTGGTTTTGCAGGTGTATTGCCTAGCAGTTGTGTTCACCCAGTTGCTGGAGCAGATAAAGTGTGAGCTGGGGGCTGGAATGCAGGTCGGGAGCTGGGGAGTCAAAACCCACCCTGGGGCTACAGCAAGGGGCCTGCCTTGAGAGGCAGAGCTCTTGGCTCTGTCTGTAAAACAGACCCTTACATGGTGTCAGGTTTGGCACTCTGAAATGTAGGTATCTCTAAACACTGCATTTTCTTAAAAGGTTAGTCAGGAAAAAATGCATATCTTTAGAAAATGTGTGCATTTGAGACAGAAGCCTGGTATGAGGTCTTTAGCTAATGCAACTCGTAATGACGAGTCAGACACTTTTCTTTTAATTGTCAGACATAATCTCCAGCTCTGTATTTACTACCCATCTGCTCAGGCGGTTATACTTGCTAGCAGATTTACTGGGGGAGTGGAGCAGGGAAGAACAGGAGTGGGAGAGGTGTTGGAAGGAAACAGGAGCCCCTCCTGTGGCTGCTAGGACTGAAGAAACCCTTGTCACTGTGCACAGTTCCTTTCCCTCTTCAGGCTGCAGATGCAGGGAAGTGCAGCTTCTTTTGAAAATCACAAGAAAAAACTTTAAAAATTTGATACTCTCTGGCCTTAAATTAATTATCCTTAATTTTTTAATGTTCTCAGAAGCATAGGTTTGTAAATGGATAAATACATGAATTGATTATTTGCATTTTTAATGCTGACTGCTATTAAGTATGATACAAATTGATCACTGGTATAGCAATATTTAGAAACAGTATTTCATTAGAGTTTGCTGGCTGCTGCCATTGCTCCCATTTCTTCTGTGCATTCCTAGGAATTTTTACTGATCAGAATGAGGAAATTACTCACTGATTTCTCCTTTCTAATGGATTTCATAGACATGGCTTCGTGTTAAAAATATAAAATACTTTACTGTTGATTCTTAAAGCTAATTATATGATTTTACTCCATTTATCAGTGCCAATTTAGTTTCATAGCACTAACAGCCTTTAGGTATCATAAATAAAGATTATTTGGTTAGGTGTAGATTATTTGATAAATTATCCTTTACTGTTTCAGATAAGCCATGTATCAAAAGTTACATAGAATAATGAAGAAGAAGAAAGAAGTGCAATCTTTTTAGATGCTTCTCCCTAACACTGAACATCTGAGGACAGCAGCTATAACATATCATAACATTCTAATAATTCGGCATCAGAAAGAGCTACTTTAAGATTTTTCGCAACCAAATCTCATGTGAAATATAGCTGTGAATACACAGATCCAAATCCAGGATATACAAGCCCTGCTGCAGGGAATGCTTTGTCAGTTGAACCTCCATATGCTTCAGATCTAGTTTAGGGGTGGGAGGGGGGAATATGCTATTTGCTTTCTAAATAGATACCAAGCCACTGAGAAGCTGAGCGTAATAACTCATTTTGCAGTCAGGCAAACAATTTTGTGCAAAACTCATGCCACCTCTCTCACTGCCCACAGTGGTGAATAGGCAGAGTAGGGCCTGGATGAACTCTGGCCCCTGTGCTCCCAGCCCTCCCTCCATGTAAACACCACAGGGTTGGAATGCTGCTGGAATTTGGGGTCGGGAGCCAGCCTTTGAGGGGAGCGGGAAGGAGCAGCTGCTTTGTGTGACAGGCTGTCATACAGAGCTTACTTAGCTCATTTGAAGCCAGGGAACCTTCTAAGGCTCCAGAGAGGCTCCCCAGGAAGACTACAAGGCTCAGGAGTGAGGCTGGAAGGGAGCTGCCAGGCAGCTCTTCCTTGGTGTTGAGAGCAGCCGTGGATGCCACATGTTCACAAGCAATACGATGCCGACACATTTCGCCCTTGCTGTTGTGTGGGGAAAAGCAGACTCAAAACACATATGGCCCTTGTTCCTCCTTCAGAATGCCACAATTCACATGCAGAAATACCATGTGCTGCTAAACTTATGGTAATTGAATGTTTTAAAATCAGTCTTAAAACTGTTCTAAGTGTGTGATGGTAACTCTAGTCCTGCTTGTTGCGTTTCCACTCAGTTTGACACAAGAATCCTACCTAGGCTTTCTTTTAAACTTTCATGGCCAAGTCATCTATCAGGATTGAATTAGTTTCTGGTGACCATATTTTGCTCAGAGCATAAGACACCTGCTGTTTCCAGCTGTGTCCCATGGACAACTCTATGCTGATATTCACCAACAGATAAGAAGTGAAAATAACTTTCTAGCTGAGCAACCATGAGGACAAGTCAGAAAGACGATCTATAAATCAAGTTAATACTTTCCCCTTCTATGTGGATTTATCTCATTTTAAGATATCATGTATTGCAGAGAGACTTCCTTAAATTGATTGGCAAGAGCATCATATTCCCTTGGGACAGGAGCAAGTGTCTCATTGTCCCTTCACTACCGGTCTGTGTCATTTTGTGAAAATGCAGTCTGGATTCTGAGTTTCCTGTAGCTCTATCACATAATGTTTGTCACACATTCAAGCTAAAGCTCTGCACCTGCAAATCCTACTTAAAAGAGGGAAAATATAAGGAAGCCTATGTGACACACACATTAACCCGGGAGAAATAAATTTGACTAAATTGCACCAAACTGTCATTCTTTTCCTACTGTATACATTTTGTGCCTGAAAACAGACCTAATTGTCAGACCTCTTTGAGCACAGTGAATAACACTTTAAATAGCCACTGATCTTCATATCATTAGTTCCGTGTAAAAGAAACTGAAATGCCCTTTAATTATCCAGCTGTAGGAATATATAAAATGGCACTAAATTTTGCTTAAGTACAGACTATTGCCAAAAAGAAAGCCAAAATACATAATTGCACTGGCATTAGCATTCTATAGTTGTGTGATATCAAACTGCACAATGGCTGGAACATTCTGTGAAGGGCAATGCTGTCTGGGTAATGTAGCAGAAACACTTATCTAATAGCATGCCCTCCTGTGCCCTCTGTCAGGGCGCCAGCACATTAGTCCTATTATCAGCCTCCAAATACTGGAGGCTTCCACGTTGTCGCTGCTGCCAAAAGAAACAGTCTTCCCTGTTACAGGAGCAAATGTCTGTGCACATAAATGAAACTGAAGAGTAATTAGATTACAGTGTTTCCAACTGACCCCCATGCAACAAAATATTCGGGCTCTCTAATTTACATTAATTACGATTCCACTACATTTGCAGCGTGTTCGGTTTGGTTCACAGGTCAGACGTTTTCCATAATACATTCTAAACAGACTATTTCAGTCAAGTAGGGAAGAAATGTTGAGGTGACTGCTCGTAATTATCTTTAAAAGCACTGTTTGTCTTTTCCTTCCCCTACATTATGCAGGTTTTCTCACATGGGGTTAGTATTTGATGGGCTCAGGGTTTGTTTGTTGATTTGTTTTCCAATTTGGACGGAATAAGTAAAAAAATGAGAAACAGTAACAAATACCTGTCCAACCACCACCACCACCAAAAATCCATCAGAAAGTTATTTATTGTTATTTAATTTATCTCCCTCATTAGGAACATAATACAAGAGTCCGTCATTGTGTGATGGGTATATTTCATATTTTCCGTGAAACTATTCCATTTAGTACAAGAAAAAGGGAACCAGGTTTTTAAATGAGATCCAAACCCCACACGAACAGCCCCTTCACCAGCCTCAAATTAAAGGACATGTCTTCTTTTAATTATTTTAAACAAAACAAATGCCAGAATGCACTTTTCATTAATAAATCTATCTTTTTTATTGATAAATACTCTGATCAACATTGTAGAGTAAAAAACATCTGTTCATCGGGGGATATGTAGTTGAATTCATATTAGCTTGTATAAACCATCTATGTAATATTGAGCCCATCTTTTTTAAAATAAATCAGCGATCAAAGAAGGCAGGAGCCAAGGGAGGCAAGTTTTTATACTTTATAAGATTTTGTGTTTATAAAATTCCAAAATATTTTTGTGAAACCTGAAACAATAATGATCCAATCATTGTTTTTTCTCAATTTAAATGATTCTTTATAATTTGAAGAATTTGTAAGTGAGGAGAAACAAAACAAAGTCTTGCTATTTTACTATTTTAGATTAAGCATTGCCCCTTTTGTGAGATTTTTCTGTCCTACAAACTATTCCTGGAACTGCTCATGGGAAAAAAGGATTCTGATGCAAATAAAAGCTGTCAGGTGTCAATCTGTAAATTGCTGTCACTTGTCAGAGATCCTAAGGAGCACTCCATTTAGGGCAAGACAGCTTTTTGGGTTATTTGTTGAGTTCATTATAAAAGAACCAAGAAATCAGCAACTAGTTTATTTACAATGATGAATTGCCTTTCTGCAATCTTATGAAAATATGCATTAAAAATAGTTTAATATGACATGGCACCTTTTACACACATAGTTATGTTGTGACTTTAAAATAGCTCTTTTGCATGGTTCTGAGTGTGTCATTATTGACAGTACAGGTTACCACTGTTACCTTACATGCATGTGGCTTCAAACCTGCTCTTGAAATAACTGAGAAATTCTCAGTTTTTTGCCCTGTTTCTCACTATTTTGCCCTAATGCGCTTAAATACTGTGAACAAGTTGTGGGTACTGGAAAACACCTTCTTCTTCCTTTAAAGTAAACCTCTTTATTCAGTAACAGGAAGGGCTAGTAAGGTGTCAGAAACAAGTTACTGAGAGCTAGCTGGCCTTGCTATTATCAGTGATGTGGAAAACACAAGAAAAATGCAGTGAATTACAGGCAAAGCCTTTCTTATCTGAGCAGCAATGACTTTGGAGAAAAGAAAGAGAGAGAGAAAGAGAGAGAGAAAGAAAGAAAAAGAAAAAAAGAAAGAGAAGGAGTGAAAGAGAGAAAGAAAGAGAAAGAGAGAAAGCGAGAAAGCAAGAAAGAAAGAAGAAAGAAAGAAAGAAAGCAAGAAAGCAAGAAAGTAAGAAAGCAAGAAAGCAAGAAAGCAAGAAAGCAAGAAAGCAAGAAAGCAAGAAAGAAAGAAAGAAAGAAAGAAAGAAAGAAAGAAAGAAAGAAAGAAAGAAAGAAAGAAAGAGAAAGAAAGAAAGAAAAGAAAGGCCGACACATTTTTTTGCATTTAGAATGTGTACCATTAACTCTCCTTCACAGAACCAATGCAAAAGCACTGGAGCAGCGCCAGTTAATCAGTTCTGTAGAAGAATGTGCAAGGACCAGACTTCCTAGCATGTAATTCCATGTATACTGCAAGGGATGAAACCTGATTTCTAGTGATTCCTGCTCATAGTTTTAGTTTCCTATACAAAGGCTGCACTGTCAGCAGAGTGTTACCTCCTCTTCTCTTTTGCTTTAGTTACCTGCCGTTTCCATATCACCTCAGAATTTAAATCTCAGCACCTCTTCCCTTCCTTGCAATACTTTTGATATTTCCTATGTACACTACAATATCTGCATAGTTGTTCTTTGTACGGCCTGGGACAATAATTGTGGCTGTAGTGTTTTAAAACTTGGTCTTTGGTAGGACAGCAAACTAAAAATGCACTTTTTAAACTTTCCTTTCCCAGAATAAAGTGCCAGGGAGAATGCTGAGGAGATGGCACCAGCCGTGAAAGTGGGAAAATTTTGTTTAATTCCTTGTTCTGCTCCAAATATTCACAACATCCTTCAACAAGATATTTGACAAAAGTTTTCTATATGAAACAGGAACATTAGAGCAATTTTATGCTTTCCATTCTGCCAGCGTTGCATGGCACAGCACAATGATGACCATGGTGATGAGGGACAGATCAGTGAAAATGCACATAGAGAATGCCAGACAAGTAGAGAAAAAAAGCCAACAAACGTGATGACTCTGTCTTCTAAAGAGGAACTGGGTTAATATTTAGGGAAACCTATTCACAAACAAGTATGTTCCATCCTGTTATGTGGAGATGAATCTTTTTCTTTGCCTACAAATATTCATGCAATCAATTTTAATTCACCTGGAGGAGGGCATTTATCATAACAGAGATGGAAATTCGTGTGTGAAGACAGTATCTGACTAAACAATGCAAAGCCTCACTCAGGCTGCTCTCACCTAGATACTGGGAGCCACTTGGTTGTGTGAGGTAAGGATGTAGATATTCTGAGATGAGAAGAAGAGCAAATCAAATGCCAGTGGCTTTCAAAGAACCTCAGGTAGATCACCCCACTCAGGCAGGAGCAGCAATGGGAGCTGGTGTAACACAGGGGAAGTGCTGCTGTAGTAGCAAACTCTCTGTCTCAGTGACACCTTTAGTGTGTTTCAGCTAAAAAGGCAGCATGATGTACCTGTAGCGTGGTACAGTGCCTAGAGAGAGGGATCAGCCTCTAGGAACAACTGAAGGAGACATTGTGTGCTGAGGTCTGAAATGATCTTCACACTTCTGTGTCTCTCTGCCTGCAGGGTGAAATTGAGGCTAGCCCTGCATTATTGAAAGGCTCAAGGTTCTGAATTCATCTTGTGTAATTATGGGATTATTAAGGGTGTCTGAATTAGGAATGTAGCCATTTCACACTCTCTCTACAGGCCTTTCTAACTATGAGATGTAGTGATTGTCCCTAAGCAATTTTTCTATGTACTTTTCATTGCTGTACATTGTGTGTTGCTTTCAACAGACAGCATCTTACCATGTCACCCTTGCACAGTCCCCACTGAAGGTGGTAGCTTTCATTCAGTCTCTTTTTTGACTGGTTTAAAAATTACTTTTATGCTTACTTGAGGACTCCCCAAATCATAGTGGTTTCTCTATGATCACCAAGTCCCCTAATTTTTATTCTTGCAAATCAGTGTGTAAAATCCTGAAACAGCCCCATGTTTGGCATATTCATTTTAATTTACCTACAGAAGTAACCTCTCCTGTTTTGTGCTGTTGTGGTTTTCCTCCAGTCTATTGTTTTGTCAAGCCCCACAGCTACATTCCCATTGGAGACTCATTCATTTGCTCACTGAGGCAGGAATTACAGCATTTAATCCTCTCACATCTTTGTTAAAATAACTAATGACATGACCAATCACGCAGTGAGATATGAGGGTGCTGCTACTGCTTGGCGAAGTGAAGAAAAACACTTTGAGACTTTAATTTACACAATAAGATCCAGTTCAAATAATTACAGGGTTCTCATTTGTTAAGCAATTACTACAAAACCACAAAAATTCATAATAATAAAAATATTAGTAGATAAGGATCTACTAAAATATTAGTAGATAAGTAGATCACACTCAAAGGGCTGTGATCAATGGCTTGGGGTCCGAGTGAGACCAGTGACAAGTGGTGTTCTTCAGGGACTGATATTGGGACCAGCACTATTTAACAACTTTGTTGATCCACAGTGGGACTGAGTGCACCCTCAGGAATTTTGCTCATGGTGCCAAACTTTGTGGTGTGGTCAACATGCTGGAGGGAAGCGATGACATCCAGAGGGACCTGGATGGGCTTTTGAGGCAGACCTGTACAAAACTCATGCAGTTCAACAGGACCAAGTGCAAGGTCCTGCACATGGGTTGGGGCAATCACAAACAAGGGTACAAGCTGTGTGATGTGTGGATTGAGGGCACCTCTGAGAGACAGGCTTGAGGACACTGATGGATGAAAATCTATGACCCAGAAATGTGCACTCGTAGCCCAGAAAGCCAACTGCATCCTGCTGCATCAAAAGAAGCATGGCCAGCAGGTCGAGGGGGGGGATTCTTCCACGCCACTCTCATGATACCCCACCCACCTGCAGTGCTGTGTCCAGCTCTGGGGCCCCCAGCATAAGAAAGACATTGACTTGGAGTGAGTCCACAGAGGGGACACAAAAAATGGCCAGAGGCCTGGAGCAGCTCTCCTGTGAAGACAGGCTGAGAGAGTTGGAGTTGTTCAGCCTGGAGGAAACAAAGCTCCAAGGGAGACCTTGAGTAGTTCTCCAGTACCTGAGGCAGGGCAACAGGAAATCTGGAGTGAGACTCTTTATCAGGGAGTGAGTGTAGTGATAGAATGAGAGGTAAGAATTTTGAACTGAAAGAGGTCAGATTTAGGTTGGATATAAGTAAGAAATATTTCACAATGAGGATGTTGAGACACTGGGAATAGACTTCCCAGAGACACTGTGGATGTCTCATTCCTGGGAGTATTCAAGTTCAGGTTGGATGGGGTCCTGAGCAACCTGGTGTAGTGAAAAGCATTCCTGCCTGGGGAAGGGGGCTTGGAGCTAGATGATCTTTAAGGTTCCTTTCAAAAAATAGCTTTGTCTGATATTATAATAAAATGAATGATCAACATTAACCTATAAACAGTGAAAGGAGGCATACCTGTTGACAGTTCAGAATGAATAGTCTGGCCGGTTGCAATCTGAAGTGTCCAGATAGGAAATCAAAGGTAATGTTGTGAGCCTGTATAGTGTCATGATATTTGTATTTAGAAAACGAAATTTTGTGATTTCAACTTGGATTTAATATGCAGGTTGTATAAATGTGGATAATAAATGATGACCTGAACTTGTCTGTGGGTATTGTTGCTTCTACATTTTGGTTGATTGTTCTGAAATTGGCTGCAGACAAACGTCTTTTATGAGCAATATATTCTGTAGTTCAATCAGAAGCTTTGACTAAGATCATTATGAATCATCCAATTGGGTTTATATGTTTGGTCAGACTAAATTACCATTTTTGCAGTTTTTTTCTGTTTTGTGCAAAAGACAGTTGTTTCCTGTCAAGTAGATGAGCCTACCAGAAAGTAGATCTCACTTTCTAACTACTGAGCTACACTAATTTTTAAAGATATGGCCTCTGTGTATTTCATGAATATAAAGATGTTTTCAAAAAGTGGTTGCAATGGTCAGATACTTAAAAGACACTAAATAAAGGGTTTACAAGGTATGGGGGTTTTTTTTGTGGTTTCTCAAATACTACTGCCTGCTGGTCTGTGACTGAAGGTAATTCTCATTAATTTGCTGCACTGAGCTATTTGGGTCTTCTAAATGTACAATACTTCTTTTCCAGTCATAACTTGATAATGCTTTGATTTATAATGAAAATAAGGATTAATACAGCTGCATGCAAAAAGGACAGGGTTAAAAAAAGAAAAAGAAGCTATGTCTTATATATCCATCACCAGGTTCCATTGTCTAACATTACTTTTATTACGTTCAAAGTGTTTGAACTAGTAGATCCTTGCAGTTAGCAAGAAGCAATAATAGAAATAACTAATTTTTATTCAAGGACTTGAAATATATTAGCAAAGCAATGAAAAGAGAAAAAAGGCAACAAGAAAAAGACATTTCATGGCCTCCAATTCAAGAGCAGGAAGGTTTTTCCTGTAAATTGTTAGAATTTTTTTTTCAATCTAACTGACACTATAATGTGTACCAAGAAGTGTTTCTAACATATTTCAATCATCCTTAAATTCCTACAGTTCTCTTTGTAAACTTGACATATGAAAGCCAGTTTTCAGTATAGATTATCAGATATCATACTCAAACATGCATATTTTTAAATTGTTTTCACTAGAAAGACCACACTGACTTTTTATCTGTAGCTTGTACTGGACCTTTCAAGTACTTCCTCATCTAAAATAATTCACACAGAAAAAATTTACACAAAATCTCAAAAGTTTCTAATTTTTACCACTACCCAAAATAATCCAGCATGTTCTGGACTAATCAAGGCTGTTCAATCGTGCCCAATATGGCAGTGAAAAACGCAGCAACCTGAGTTTTAATGAACTTCAGGAGAAATTGTTAAAGTTGACAGAAGAGTCTGACATGCAATTTAATAGTAGTTACTCATGTATTCTCTTAAAATAATTTTGTCTCACCACTATCTAACATAAAATTACAAGCTGTGAATAAACAAATTACATTTAGGCTATTTATCTTTTATATTCATGGTGGGGTTTCTCCTCCAAAAAAAAGTATAGCAAAAACATGTGACTGCACGAGCCAAAAGAAGCAACATTGCCAAATCAACTTTTTTCTTTTTTTTAAATTTCCCAGAAAAGCTAGGGGAAATTTAGGGGGTTTGTATGACATAGCTGTAATACCATCAATCTTCATCTTGCATAAATTTTTGTTCTCCTTAATTAATTTATTTAATTCAAAATCTATCAGAAGCATGGAAACCTTCCTGCTGTACACAAGCAAGGAGAATATGCCTCATCCCCTGCTTAAAACACAGAAATATTGCATAGATACCAAATATTGCAGCAAGAATACTTCTTGCATAGCAATTAGACCTCTCCAACAAGACATTTTTCATTGAAGCTTGCTTCCTTTTTACCTTGCAAGACATTTCAGGCTTTCTGACAAAATAGCCCCTTTTCTTCTGAAAAGAGGACGGAAAAATATGCCACTTCCTTAATAATTTCCTAAATAGGACTGATTTTGAGATGAAAACAACGCTTGCAAGGAGAATGATTGGAGACTCTTGTCACTGGGTGAGTTGCAGCTCCAGCTGTAAGCTGCAGGTGTGATGACAAATGCCTGCAGTATCACGACCTGATGCTGTGTATTTCCTTTCCTTATTCAGGTAAATAGTTCTTATTAGTCACACTGAAAATAGTGGACTAAACCCTGAAGATTTACCCTGTGCTTAATGGGTTGTCAGGCAGCCTCCTTGGAAGTCAGTGGTAGTTCGCCTGGGAATTGACAGAATAGGAGTTTATTAAAGCCCTTAAAATTAAAAAAATATTTATAAGATCTGTGGGATCACGCCTCTAATTTAGCATGCACTAAAGATGTTGAGGGAAAGTTGGTCATTCAAAAAGCTGTAGAAAGGCTGAGCTGGAGCAGACCCGATTCCAGGAAGTGCCTGCCATGTCTCTGGATATCGTGGGAGTAGTGTAATGAAAAGTGACTGATGTAGCTTGATAGAACACTTTAAAATGACACATTGATCTAGATTCAGTGAAAGGGTAATGGACAGATGGTTTTCATTTTCAGAAATTTAATGGCTATTTGACATTCTTTGTCATTAGTGATCCTGTTTAAAACTTTATTGAATAGTGATCATTTTATTTCTTTTTTTAACAGAACAATAGCTTTGCTATCACTACAGCCAGCAAGGCTTACCTATTAAAAACCTCTGCTTCTCAGCAGAATGACTGAGAGATTCTTTGCATACAAACTATTTGTACTAATTGTTAACAAAGAAGTTGTGTGAAGTGAGAATTGGTTTATTTTTACTTCCTCTGGAAATCTGATAAAATGTTATAAAATGCTTCCTATTTTTCCTAAATAAAACATGTCTTCCCCCACCACAGACTAATCTAGTAATTCCTTTTAAAGAAAAATTCACATCAAAATTTATCCAAATTTCTGTCTCAAATTTCAACTTTACAGTGAAGTTCAGGCTGCGAGGTAGTAGAAATAAAATTTATGTTTTTTATTTCAGGTGTTAAATAATTAATCACATATTCCTGAATTTCTCCTTATTTATATTTTTGGTCTTTATATTTCATCTGCATATTCTGAAGTTTTTAGAAAGTGTCAGGATATCAACTCCATTTCACAGGGCACAATCAGATTCAGAAGATGACAGCGAATGAAGTGTTTTTCTTTCATGGAGACACAAAACCCCACCCCTTCTTTCATCAATCAGATTCAGAATGGGCATGTATACATGGCTTGGAATATGAAATTACAGTCTCAGTGAGTAACCTGAGGTCCTTTTTCAAAACATGAAAAGACATTTTATTTCAGCGTTTTGTAATGTTCTAGTAAAAATCAGGATATGAATTTTTTTATATTGTTTGCTGATTTATGCCTTATATTCTGACAGAAAGCTCATGACTGCAGCAATGCTAATGCTCTTTTCTTTATTTCTTTGCAAAAGCAACACTGCTTTATTTGCTACAGAAAGACAAGATTGCTCCAAAGATGTAAGCTGATATTAGGAGGTCTACGTGCTCTGACAAAAAGACAAAAACAAAAGTACAAATTTGTGGTCTACTGACTCCGGCGGTGTCCTTTTGAAGCATTATTGTTTACTGATGGGTTCATGTTATCAGGCACGTTCCATTTTCATTACTTATAAATGGTACAAGGCTTATTTCATTATTTATTTATTTATATCCCATGTTGTTTTTCGAGTTAGTTAGTATCCAGGTAATTCCTGGAGTGTGATGCAAAAGGTCAGATTACCAGCTCCGCTTAGCTCCCCCATTTCACTGAGATGCACCTTACCTCTTGGGTAAAGGCTGCTGGCTGGCTGCTGGCAGGAAACCCTTGGTGCTGTAAGATTTGTTCCCATCCCTCTGCATTGAACACCCCCATCTGCTTTGCTGGTGGGACTACGCTTCCCTGGCAGCACAGCAGGTCCAGCCTGTGTGGGCACCTTTGGGTGGCCCTTGGGCTGGTTCAGCCTGGAGTGTGGAGACAGCTGGGAATGTCAGTGGCTGTGGGGCAACCTCTGTCCTTTGCCACGCCCAGCATCTCCACCAGCCTGCCCCTTGCTGCACGGCTGAGTGTTACAGCCTGGCAGTGCTTCCTGGGCAGGAAGCCCTTCCTCCCAGCCAGGACAGAGTGCTCACATCCAGGCTGTTTGCTGCTACCCCTCCGATGGCTCTCAGGGGCAGGGGGATCGAGCCGGCATGGCAGCCCAAGCACATCGTGGGACTGGCCCCAGCTCAGCAGAGGCTTAACCTTTTGCCACAAGGATATTCATGCTCCCAAGGAGGCCAGGGATGGGTGGCAAGTGCTGGCTGTCCCCCTGCCCCACGCTATCTTCACAGCCTCACATTGTCATAACCTTTGGGAAGAGGTCAGCAACTTTCCATTCCCATTACCTGCTGTCACAATGGCAAACATACACACCTGGGTGGAAAGTTAAAATATGTATTGGAAGTAAATGTTAGGAAAGAAGAAAAGCTCCAGGTCTAATTTGAATCATGAATCTGACAAAAAGGGCTTTCCTGCTGCCTAGGCAAGTGCTATCAAGATTAAAATTTTTTCTGAGAGTAGAGATCCTTCCAGATTAAATAAACTCACACAACAAAGCTTGTCAGCATTCACTAGCTAATCACTTGCAGGATAGAAATCAGTCAGAACTCGCTTGTCACTGTACCTGGTTGGAACTAAAATATCAGTGTAGACCAAAGATTGTGTTTTTTTTAAAGCAAGGACGCAAACATTTAAGGAAGAGCATCACAGCTAATGTTAAAAGTTTTTAAAAGTACTTCCTTTTATTTTAGTGTGTCGCAGTCAAGCTAGAGAGCGAGACAGAAACTCACCAGCTAACTGTGACAATACGAAGAGAGAGTTTATTTGAAACACTCTACTTTTATAATACTGATAGTTGCTATTAGCTGATTGGTCTTATGGTAATTTATCTGACTCCATTGGTGGCTTCAGCTAACGCAGTTCCAAGGACACTGTCTCTAAACTTAACTATTGTTTACGCTTCTTCTTCAAAGACTCACTTATTATCTCTAAAATTTCTCTCTGGCTGTGAGAATACAGCCACATTAGTGTTGTTCTAATTTTCCTTAATGATTTTTTATGGCTGACAAGTCATTATTGCTACTTACATAATTTGATTTAAAATATTTGCATCTGTAAGCAAATAAGGATGTTGTTAGGATGTAGATTAACTCTTTCACTTTTACAGTGAATGGCCAACTGATTTTTTCCCACAGTGCTTTTAGAAAGGCAACACAATGTTTGGTCCCAGCTTGAAGAGATCATCCTGTACACCTCTTCAGTAATGTCTCTAGTGAAGCTGGTAGGATAAATGCCAAGGGAGCTGCTATTATTTCCCTGTAGCATGACGACCTCTTCAGCAGGAATAATTGGTTCAGGCCAAGAACTTGTTTCAGGTATATGGCAGAATTACTGACCCAAGCTGGATTTGAACCAGCAGCCATATGATTTAAATAGGAGATGAAAATTGATCTCAAAATAACCTCAGCAATCTAAGCCAAGGAAGCAACAAAAGGATGAATGCTTAGCACTGCAGAAAAATAAATATCCTCTTTTAGAAAACAGACCTTGTCACAAGAACCAAATACTCATACATCATGTAGTAGCCTAAGCTGAAGAATATGCCTCTGCTGGTAAACATAATGAAAACAATAAGAAATGGTTCTATGTTTCTATTACAATATTATGTATGGTGTATCACACATCACAATCACAATGTGTTTTATCTCCCAAGCTTTACATATGTATTTGCTATCTCCCAAGTTTAGCAAGTATTCATTGTGACCTTTAGTGAAACAGTAGCTTCCTAGATCCCTGCATTGTATTCTTCATGGCAAGTTAGGGTCCCCAACAAAATTTGTTTAGCAGATGAATAAAATCTAGACTGTGAAAATGGCCCCACATTCCAACTAGACAAATAGTGTGGGTGAAAACCATGTCGCCTTGTTATCTACTTGTTTCCTTGCACCTTCTGGAGTGTGCTGCTGGAGAAGCTACACTGGCACCAGATGTTCAAATGGTCTTTTGCAGAAAATTTAGGGACAAAGAGATTTTTCTCACAGCAAGAGTTCTAAAAGGCCTTCTGACAAGAGGAGTAGGTTCTTTGCAGCCTGTGTGACAAGCATTTTAACTATACAGGGGGATATGTTCTGCGTCTGGAATCCAGTACATAAATTACAAAGAAAATAATAGCTTCAGTCCAAAGGACCATCCACTAATCTCCTTGTTTATATCACAGGTAATATGTAAGTGCTTTTCAGAGCTAATCCTTTCAGCCATAGCATAAATGAAAAGGCCAATAAGATTACTTGGAGATGAAGGGTTTTAATAGCATCACAGAGTCAGGAAGTAAACAGATTATGAAAGGCAGCCACTGGAATTGATTTTATTTTGCAGCTTGGCCTGAATGTCCTAAACTTGATGAGTCTTGTAATCAATCTTGTTTGAATTTTGCATGAGTTTTTACCTCATCTTGAGGCTAAGAAAATAAGCAATTTCAAAAATCAGAACATTAGACCACAAATCATGAGAGCGAAGAAAACCACAGTGAAAACCCAATAGTGAAATCCTCTTTGCTGGGCCTCAGAGGTACCTGACAGGTTTCAAAGGATGGATCTGTGAAACAGCTGAGCAGAAGATTTCTGTGACAGTGTCCACCTGGAAGCTCTTCAGATAGGGTCAGATTCTGCAGGTGTGTTGCTAAACAGTCTCCAGGCTTTTCCATCTACAGATTTGTTTTTCTCCCTTATTGCTGTGGTCAGTTCCAGTGAAGACTGTGTCATTCTGGATTGTGGGTTTAATATGAAGACACACATCTAGAACAGAAACACATTTCTACATACTTTCATTCTTCTGAAGGGCTTCTCATTGGGGCAACAAAAATACCTTTCCAATCAAACTGATACAAAGGGACAATCAAGGAAATAGTCCTTCAAAACTGCACTGTTGCTTCAAATCAGAACACTAATGCAGAAGAGGGAATGTGTCCTAAATCAGTGAAATCAATACCCTGATTTTCATCTTTGTGGTCTTTCTGACAATCACCATCCTGTAAGAGCAGTTATTCATTGTTTCAATACTACTGGGAAAGTTCTTTACAACCTTCATAGAGACAGAGAACTATTTATCTGCAAGAAGGACTATTTTGGAGAACATGGGGAAAATTTAGATCAACAGACTGCATACCAGCAGTCTGATTTTCTTCCACAGAAACCTTGAGTGTGGTGGGAAAAAGTACTGTGTTTCATGGAGTTGACTACCATGATTAAATTAACAAAAAATTCGTACTCTGTTCATGAGACAGGAGCAGTTGACATATCTTTTGCCACAACATTTTTCTCATCAAAATGTTGGATTATATTCAACATTTTGTCATAAAACACATGAAGTCTGTATTTGAGACAAACCCATGCATTTCTTCCTGTGGAGGTACAGCCGCAGATTTCCACTGGTGTCTGCAAATCCAGTAGATTTTAATATCTTTTGAGTCAGTTAAATCTGAAATTCAACCCTTCCACTCTGTCCCTGCAGCTAGATAATTTGTTTCTGTGACAATCTGCTTTTACCTAGAATTTATGCCAAATCTGCCAGTGCATTCATTTTGTGTGGTTCCACATTTCCACTCCATACTTCCAGGCTCAATGAGATGGCAATTTTGTTCCCCTTTGGTTAAGAATAACCTAAACAAAGGAAGCTACTGAGCAAGAGTAGGCAGGGAGTAGCTAATACAGTTTAACAAACATCCTTTGGTGCTGTGAAATAAGAGGGATTGGTTGAATGTGAATATGAAAGACAACAGCAGAAACATACTGAGCACAGGCAGAGAAGTAACAGCAGGCTAAGAGGAAAGCAAGAAGAGGGACTGGAAGCTGGTGAGACCATCAGCACAAAGAGTGTAGAAACAATGCAAAAGCAGTTCAAAATGCTCCTGAAAATAATACAACTCTTGTAGAGAAAGACTTGCAATGGATGACAAAGTAATGCATCCTACTGACTTTACTACAGAGTTTAGGGGCATTAGGCCATAGGAACTTTTTCTGCCCATATAAAGGATTACATAAAACAGGTATTTGACTCCACCGTTAGTTCCTCCTAACACAGAGAGCCCTGAAACACTGTGGCAAGCAACCATTGCATAGGTTCAGCTCTGTCTTTTGGGCTACTCTCTCCTGCAAGGAGACGGCTGAGATCTGGAATTATCCAGATTTATAAAGCATTTCAAAGCATGACTTTCACTGAAACCTTAGCTCTTAATTTCATGCTTTTAATTTCAATGCCTTTGGGATTTTCATCTTCCTCAAGTTTTTGAATCAAAACTTCTGTATCTTTTTGCAGTGCACTACTTACCTTAAAAACCATCCCAGAACTGATATATAAATTATCATTCACAGCTGCAAATTATTGTCAAACTCTTTATTACCGTGGTCCGTGCATTGACAAAGGACTCTTGGCAATAATATCAGAAGGCTAAATATGATTTATTAACATGACTCCATAATACAAAGTATTTTGGGCTATTATCTGCCCAGCCTGGAGCATCTGAAGCTCCTGCTTCAAGCTCTGTCCAAGGAATGCCAGAATAGCTTACACAATCAGAGATAACAACTTTTCACCTCATAGGCTGAAAGAAAGAAAACCTCCATCTCCTATTATTAGGAGACAGGCAGAGAAATCCAAATGTCCTTGAAACACAACTCAGAGATTTGTTTGCAGAAACTTGTACAGAGTAAAAGACCGTAAAAAGATGCTTTCCCATGGGAAGAATTTTCTGCAGGCTTGCATACAGAGAAACTTATCATATGTTCATGCAACATCTCTTATTTTCCAATAAATATGTAAGAAGAAAAGAAGTTATAAGCTAGTTTTGTAAGGAAGAAGGGTGGAGCAACAAAGTAAAACTCCTAGGGAAGGAGTGGAAATCCAGGATTACACAAATAATTTTTTTTCTGTGAATTTGAAGTAGATATATACTATCTGAGAGTCTGATTTTGCCAAAAAGGGAAGGAGCAAAGGCAAAAAATCTTCAGTGTTCAGTGTGTGTAGCATTTTGGAGAAGTGTTTCTTTTAAGGTTTCAGAAGACGCGTAATTTCAGGACAAGTGTGTAATATGAGTCTGTCTTCATTCCCTTTGAGAAGCCTCAGGCAGAGGATATGTGGCATGTTATACAATAATACATGAAAAAAAAGTACTTTGACCAATGAATTTTTTATAAAAAGTTGGCTCTCCCTAGTAGCTCTAACTGTGATTGCCTGCTTAACTTTTTTGGTTTACCTTTTTCTCTACAAGGTTGTGAATTTTTCCCCTGAGGCAGATCAATGCTGTAATTTTAGCACCATAATTTTATGGAAGCTTTTCAGCATCACTGCTTGATTTTCAAGACTAGTTTTGAAAACTGAATAGTTTTGAAAACTGAAAAGGAAAATAGCACAGGAAAATTATCCTCAAAAATCACTTTTTGTTTCTCTCTTCCAGTTCGAAGGAATCTTGTCTTCACTCATCTTATGCTTATTTTAAGGAAGGCATGATCCTTTTGAAACTGTTAGAGATTTTTCTGTCTGAAGACACTTTTGCTTTCTTTCACCAGCTTGTTTGCTGTACCATCTTCTTTCATCACTTTGCAAAGGCTGTGGAAAATCCTTTCCAGCTGACACAGACCCCTATTAGCATCTGTGCACTCAGGGCACAAGCTACTGCCCCTTCCCAAGAGCCTGGGCTGGGATTCTGGTATCCAGAAAAGTGTGTCGGAGATTTTTATGTTTGCACTTACCTGCTTGACAATGTCAGGTGACGTCTCAGTGCTACCACAAAAAAGTCTTCCTGCTTTTTTTTTTTCCATGGTGGCAAGCAGGGGTAAGGTGAAAACCTCTACTGTAGCCTCCTGTTGCTGACCAGAGGTTTGCTACTGGACTGAGCATTATCCAGTGGCATCCACTACCTGGTTTATTCCAATTTATTATTCTAAATCCCTGTCTGGGTCAGTCTACTCCCTCTCCTTCCCTCTGTGCTGAAAAACAGATCACCTCTTGTCATCTCAGCTCACAACCTGCTTGTGGAGCCCATAGGGAGACATTTAAGTCATTCCTGCACAATCATAATGGCTTACAGGGAGAAGAATGGGCAAATATAAGCTCAAATGTCTTTTGAATCTCCCTATTAATGAAATAAAGATTTAAGTCTCCAAAAGTAAAAACAGATAGGTAGCTACAGTACTATTAACCACTGCTTTGTAACACTTCTCTTATAGCCTAAAATTGCCATTAGTGTTTCAGTACTTGTGTTACCTCTGTTAATGTAAAACATAATAAAGCTATCAAAACAGAGAGCCACCACTTGAAAACTCCTTGATGGCTAGTTTATGCTCTAGAGTGTGTAAATTGTGGCATAAGGTATTATCCCGATGAATTATTCTTCGTGGGAACCAGTTGGGTTCTTCTGAAATTACCCATCTTGCAAAGCAAAGCCATAATTTTCAACATGTACTGGGCTAAAGTGTGGATCTGCCAGGGGAAATGCATGCCCCATATTGCAGTTATAGGCTGAGGGAATCAAGTGGCTGAGCCTCTGTGGAAGGTGATCAACAGTCACTGTGACAGGTAAAGGGCTATTCTGAAAATGGTGTAAATTGGCTCCTTTCTATCTATTAAACGTTAAGTACTGTATAGCTGCTGATGGAACTGCAAGGGAACAAACTGTCTGTGTTTTTATTTATAATACTGGTGATGCTCCACAGAAATGTGAAAATACAGTTTTAAGCCTCCCATAGTCATGTCAGGTATGCTACTAATTATCCTGGTTTATGCTGTTGGAAAAAGGGCTCATACATTCTCGTGCCAGATTGCTGAAGCAGCATGTTTTACAGAATGGGAAAGCACTCATTGTTTCCTTTCATTTGTAGAAGTGTATATACAGCATTTCACTGTAGCTACAGCAAAAAAATAGGCAATCTGTTTTAAACAAGTTGGTGTAAAAACTGTGCTGTGGTCTGGCATCTTCACTTTCAGCTGAACTGACAAAACTTTCTTGAAAAGCCCATCATGCTGCTTCAACTATTTCTGTCTCTACCTTCATCTTCTTGCTCTGTGCATTGTCTCGAGAAGAACACTGATCATGGGGCCACAATCCTTTCTTTGTTTTGGGTTACAATTTTTTCTGAACATTTTTGATTTTGACTGTTATGTTTATCTTAGTTTAATGATGCCAGGACAGATTTTAATATAAGCTCCAATAACAAACCTATTATGTAGTTAATTTCTGAGACTGAATTTGAGCCACAACCAATAATTCCCCTGTATATTTTAAAATAAAAATAACCATTTTGAGAAAAGTGGAAACCTACATCAACATTGGATATACATTTTCACTTTCCCCTATTTATTTTGCACATTCATGAAAACAAATAGTACTAAATGTAAAGAATATTAAGTACAGGATAGGAAATATTTGCATGAATTGAAAAGCACTGGAAACTCTATAGTTGTATTAGCATTTATATGACATCTGTATACCAAAAGCACTTGCTTAAAAATAGTTAGCATATGTAGAATAATACTGGAATCCCTACTGGAAGTGCTTAAAAACTCATTGGACATATCAGGAAAATGCAAAATATGGGATGTGAATCTAAAGAATGTCAGGTCTCTTCATTTTTAAACGTACATGTAGCAAGCTCTTCCAGCAAAACTTGTATTTATTTCTGAAGTAGAAGGTCAATCTGAAATGGACTTAAAAAATAAGGGCACACATAAATGAAATTTAGAATTACTTCAGGATGAAGTGGTTACTTAGCAAAAAGAACAAATAAATGTGATTTCCATTGCAGTGGAACTTCAGGCAAGTTCAAAATCAATATTTACTGTTTAGGACACATGAATTTTGTGTTGTACAAACAATAAATATTCTGGCCAACAAATCCTTTTGGGACTCTATGGGGTAGCAATCTCAAATAAGCTTTTCTGAATAAATGGTCGTATTCTAAGGATATTAAAATTAATGTTTTCCTCCTACTCCCATGATTCTTGTGCAAGGACCAGTTGGTGAAAATCAGGGAGACCAATTGCAAGTTTATGAACTCATTTTAAAAAACAAATAAAACCTGAAAATAAAGGTCAGCAAAAGAAATTAAAAGTTTTGATTTTGAGATATATTTCAGTTGGGCTGATTTAAAGGTATTTTCATTTGAGAAATATAGAAAAAAATAAAAATCAAAACTCTATATGAATATATTTCCTCTATAGAAACATAATTTGAAAAAAAATAGTAATTTCTGATCACTGTTTCTCTATAAATTCTTCTCTTTATCTTTCTGGATATGCTGAGACTGTTCAGCCTGGAGAACAAAGGGCTCAGGGGTATCTTATCAAAGTGTATAAATACCTAATTGAGCAAATTAAGATAAGCAACGAGGCTCTTTTCAGCAGTGCTCAGTGCCAGGACAAAGGCAATGGGCACAAATCAAACGCCATGAAACCCAGTATGAACACAGAAATAGAACATTTTGTTGTGGGGGTACTCAAACACAAGCACAGGCTGCCCAGGAAGGCAGTGGAGCCTCCATATGTGGAGGTATTTCAAACCTGGCTGGGCACAGTCCTGGACAACTGGTTCCATCTAATGCTGCTTGGGCAGTGGGGCTGACTAAATCATCTGGAGAGGTCCCCTCCTAAACGTTCCTGTGAGGGCAGCACTTCAGCCATGGGAGCTATCCCATTAGTGATCCCAATGATGTTATAGCATTGTGATTGCCTGCAAGTCTGTCATTTAGCCTCTGATTTTATAGCACTGCATCCTTCTGGATTATTGGTTTGCTTTTGAGCTACCAGTTTGAACTCACTGCAGAGGATCAGGATCACTTCTATCTAATGAATGTTTGCTGACTGCTGTAAGATGGATTTTGAGTCTTGCATTTCCTTCTGTAATGCATCTCTAATAATTAAAATGAAAAAAATATTCGATGAGATTTTTAAAAGCTGTGTATGTGATTTAATTACGTTAGTCATACAGAAGAGATTCATATTGTCATAGTAACAAACCAAGATTCTTTTTTTCCCCTCTTATACTGCCATAGTAGATTATCTTAATATAATACTTGTTCTTGGAGAGGCAAGTCTGAACACTTTTCAGGATATTTTTTGTTGCGACATACGTTCTACAGATTGCTGTTCAGATGTAGTTCTTCATCTCACAAGTGTTGCTTGAGCTTGGCTTTATGGAAATGAACATGCCATAAGAGCACAAGACCCTGTTCATCTGTGCAGAAATCAGTGTAATGATTCAGGTTATTAGGGCACTGAAATTCATGCTTACATTTGAGCTGGAATTCGGACACATACTGGAAATGAGGTGATGGACTGCTTCACCTGTTTTAAGATCTAAATCTTTGCAGAACTGGGGCCTTAGGATTGGAGTTGCAACCAAATCAAGCTACCATGTTCCATGTCTTGGGGTTATTTGCTACTGCCAGTTTTGTGGGGAAACATCTCTGCTACAGAACCATCCAATGACACTGGAGTGTACTGCAATGATCTTTTTGCTTGAATTGTCAATCTTTGTTCGTCCTTAAACTTATAAGGAGTTACTATGAAGTAATTCATTTTTCCAAGTGTTACTTTATATTTACATTGTACCTTGTTCATAAGGAAAACCAAAAAATTGATTATAAACCTAGCAGACTGTGTTTTGGATTTTGATTGGTAGAAAATCAGTCATTAACCCAGGAAAATCAGTAATTTTCCTGCACAGCTGCTCAAACATGCTGGGGAATTTACTATGAAAAAAAAAAAAGGGGTGAATAAAGACATTATCAGCATTGTAAAACATTGATTGGAGTTTATTATACAAAATAATTACATTTAATCAATTATCACAGTTAACAAGTGACTTCTTGGGGATTATTATTACCTAATTGTTATTAAAGATCTGACTACAGATGGCATATGCAGTTCATTGCTTATTATTACTTTTACAAGCACAGATGGCACAGTACAAGCAGTAAGACTAGCAGACAGTGATCTTTTCTTCCAAATGTAGTAACAAATTAATGTGAAGAGTAATTTTTTTTTTTGATTTTTACTAAAGTGCTGCAAAATAGCTAATGGACTCAACTGTTCAGATCATTTTACTTCAATAACAATTTTTACATGGTGCATGTAGAAGCCTGCCCAGGAGATTCTCAAATTAACGCTACAGACTCAAAATATTTGCCTTATGATGCTCATTCCAACTTGCCTGAATCTACCCTTTGCATAAGAATCAGTTTAACTTGAACTCTATGAACTCTATTGGCAAAACTTCTGAGGCATAAAAATATCAATAACAATTGAGAAAGAAAGGAGGTAGCTCAAGAAGATTTTACAGCTATTTATTTAAAAAGAGACTGGTAGATTTTTAAGAAATAAAAGAAATAAAAAATATACTTATGTAAGAGTAAAAAAAAATCCTTTCAAACTAGCAAGAAAAGAATTATTTCAGCAAAAGATCAACAATTTGTTCAGGAACAAAAACACAGCATGCATGTTATGCTTTTATACCTTCCTTTCCATTTTGTGTCCTAAGGGAAGGGTGGGAGGATAAGTATGTGATTTTATGGGCTGTTTACTTGCATAAAATGGATCCCTATATTCAAGACAAGTATGCTGCTGTAACTACAGATTAATTATGTGGCCAAGTCTATCCAATAATTATGTTTCAGACTGACATTCCCTCTCCAGGTCCCCATCTCTAGGAAGCAAGCCAGTCATGTCATTCATGGTACAGTGGCATTGTCACAATATATAAAAAGTCTTGCACTCCTAAGGCTTAATTACAGTACTCCTCCATAAGAGGTTTTATACTCAGTGGTTGCACAAAGCTGGAATATGTTTTCACTGTTAATCTTAGGTCATATTAAAAATGTATTGTTAAATCATACCACCGTCTTTAGAATATCCTAATCATATTTCTGAAAAGGCAAACAACAAGGCTAAATGTTATTGGACTACTCCAGTATTGAAACAATGAAAAATATATCTCATGAAAAGGAGAGCAAACATTGCATCATGTTAAGAATAGATAATACAAAGATAAAATTAAAAAAAAAAAAAGAGAGAGAAGAATCATATATCAAGATTAAAATCCTTAAAATTACCTGATAAATAGGTCAAACATTTTTGATTGTTTTTGCAATGGGCATATATCACAGTAGCTATATCCCTAAGTATGTAGCAAATAAAAGGAGTGAAAGTAACACCATTTATTTTTAATACTCTTGTGTGCCAGTTCTGCCATTACACTAATTCTGCCATGCACTCATTATGTCTCTAATTTAAATTGGTATAATGGCATTTCTAACACTTAATCTTATTATTAAAACCCTCTAACATTCTCTATTCCTACCCCTTCTAGGCCTGAATCAGCCTGGCAAGGCATCAACAAAAAAATGTATCTGATCCCCTGAATAAATTTTTTAATAATGATGTCAACATCTATCCTTATATATGGTATACTTACAAGGTCAAAAACTATTTAATTACCTTGTCTTATTGAATTGCTACTGTACAGCTGAGCTGTGGTAACTGGCAAAGTGCAAACCCTAGTAGAATCCATTTGGTGAGTAAAAGCCATTAGCTTAAACCACTAAGAAACTGTGCATAAGAAAATCACCATCAAGGAGTTGTGGTTTAACTGGTGGTTTGATTTAATGTGTTTCACTTATCACAGCTTGGCAGAGAAGCAGTCACTTGTTTAGCCACAATAACATGATAGCTTCCATTCTATGCCCATTTCCTTATACATTTTCCATTAACTTCATCAAAGAAGGGCCTGGTTCTACCTGACTTACATTAAAAGGGTGCTATTTTTAAGTAGGCATGACAAAAGAGCACCCACATGTAATTTCTTTCCCTAACATCTTTAATTGAGAGCAAAATAATCTTGCCTTTCAAGATCTTAAGAATACAGGAAATGATACAGACTGTTAGGTGGGCTTAAAATGTCAGATATGTCAGGTTCAGAGGGTAATAATCAATGGATTGATGTTTGGCTGGTGGTCAGCAAATACTACAGTACACAAGAAGTTGATACTGGGGCCCTTATTTTTTAGCCATAGTCATTAAAGACTTGGATGATTTTGAAGTGTACCCTGAGCAAATTTAAATCAGAGGGTAAGATTACCACAACAAAGAGTAGGCCCTGATAAACTGAAGAATGGAACCAGCACAAAACTCATGAAATTCAGCAAGGAGAAGCATCAGGTTTTGCATGCCAGGTCATACAGCCCTGTGCAGTAGTATGGTCTGGCAGCCTGGTGATCAAGAAAGAGTCACACTGAAAGGGAATCTGAGCCCAGTCAGATCACTCTCATCGTGAGAAAGGCCAGTTGTGTGCTGAGCTGGTGTGTGGTCAAGGAACATTAATCTGATCTGTAGATCTTGTCCTCTGCTTGCTGTTGGTGAGGTTACATCTGGAATATTTTGTCTAGTTTTGCACCTCCCTGTTGAGGTGAGGTAAAACTGAAGAGGATCCAACTAAAGGCTGGGAAGTAGGACATGATGTAGAGAGGATGAGGGAGACTGGCTTCTTTATCCTGGTGAAAATGAGCTAAAGATGATTAAAGGAACTCATTATACATAAATGTAGAGTAGCTGCAAAGATGAGATGAGGTACTCTGTAGTATCAGGTGGTACAGAAGGGGCAACAACCACAAGAGAGGTTCAGGTTACCCAAACAATTTGTGAAGTAGCCATTACTAGAGAGCTTCATAACTTGGCTGAAAAAAGCTGTGCCTGACCTGACCCAGCTGCTTCCTACTTTGACTGTGACTTTTGAGTAGAATCTCCACAAGTCCCTTCTACCCAGCATTTCAGTGTTTCCCGTGAACACTATGACTATTACATATCCAGCAGAGGAACTATGTATGATTCAGATAAATATTTTGGAGTTCAGTATCAGTAATAGAACCATTTTCAGTGTATTCAGGTTGTACTCATGACATCAAATGTCCAACAGCAACTGGTAGAAGCAGAACCAGGAGGAATTTGGTCATATACGCCATGGTATATATATAAGAATGGTTCCATAGTTCAAATGTAAGAATACCCCTCCCAAAATTAAACTTTTAAGCATTAAGTATCAAAATTTTAAAATGAGGGGAAAAAAAGAAAAATCACAAATATCTTCTTGGATTTATTTGCTGTGATGGTAAAAACAAGTATGCAAATCCTTCATTAGATTGTCTGTTATCTAAAGATACTCACGTTCTTTTCTTTTCAGTACAGATTTATTGGGATAGGAAAAACCAATTCCAGGAATTTTCAAGAAAATTTGATCTAATTGCACACCAAATTGCTAAAATCTATGTTACTTTTAAGAAGAATGTGACTATAAAAGGATGTTTAAATATCTTCATGTTTCTGGACTGTACTTGTCACAGTAATATTTTTCCTTTCTAGTTCCTGTTTTCAAGTATAAATAAGTTGATAAATTTTTATAATAGAGTCATTGAATGGTTTGCATCAGAAGGGATCTTTAAAGACCATCCAGTTCAACCCAGATTTTCTAGTCCAACTCTCTGGTCTGTTTTAATATGTCTTGTGAAGTGTTTTAACTTTTTCTTGTCTTGTCTCTTGTCTTTTTCTTGTCTTTGCCTTTTGGTCACTTCCTCACTTGGAGTTTGCACTGGCTTCTTTTCCCAACACTATGCAGAGAAGCAAATGCTTATAGAAGTGCTTATGGAAGCACCAAAACCTGGAAAAAAATCACTAAGAAAGATAGCTGTTGTGCCAGCCTGTTGGAGGTATTGATGGAGATGGGAGTGAGGGGAGCTTCACTTTCCTTCAGCCTGCCCCCCATTGTTCTCCACTGTTGATGTGAGGAGGATTTATTGCACAGTACATTGATCACTTTCCTATCTCTCTTTTTTGCTAACCAATTCAAAGTCAGCTACACTCATCCATACCCTAGCCTCTCTATTTCTTTGCACACAGGCTATTTGAACCCTGCATGGTGCAAAGTTTTCCCAAAATCTTTAGTGATCTGGATAATTATATGCAAAAAATAAGCTGCTCTAAAAATTGTTGGGACCATTCAAAATATCTTTTTAATGTTACAGATGTTGTGGCTTGGGGACAAAGCTAACCTTCATAAAAATAATTAGGGAAATACCAGCTTTTAAAAAAAATATTTCAAATTCTGAAGATTTTGAGACAAACCAGTTTTTACTGGAAAGCCAGGACTTCTTATCAGCGCTAAGATGTAAAGATTTCAATATCCAGATGTGATTAGAAAGTTAGCCCAACGTTTTCTATGGTTCAAGCTTTTCTGTAGCAAGTGTTTTGTCCCTTACGATAGAAGCTCTTAGCACTTCAGAGAGAAGTGGCCAGAATCCTGCTGTAATATTTTAGGCCTCAAAACATGGTATAGATTTATAATCATTAAAATAAAAATGAAAAAAAGCCCATCAAACCAACTAACAATGTAAAGTAAAGCAAACACAAAAGATCCCTTTTAAATACTTTTTCAAGAGCAAAAGTAATGATCTGAATTCCTAGCACATGCACATGTTCAACAAGAAACAAAAGAATGTTCATGTGTATAGCTCTACAGGCAAGCATGGCAAACAGTTTTATGTGACTGTTTGCTCAGGGTTTGTTTTCTTTTTAGCCACACTTTTTCTCTTCTTGTATTCATTTTCAAAAAAAAGTATGGATTGTTACCATACATCTTGGCCTTGAGGCTGCCAGAGTAATTATTAGCAAAACTACTTGACACATGAGAATTTGTGCACTCTTCTACCATGAGAACAGAAACAGCACCATATGACTCGTCTGACCAGTCACAACTAATCAACACAATGAGAAAAACAAATACCAGGCATTGCATAAATACAGAAAACTGTTCACAAGAAGTCTCAACATTAGTGTTGCATAACAAGCACTTATGATCTACTCATAGATTGTTCAGTATTACAAAGAAGGAGCCTTAAGGTGATGACAAACAGAATTTCTTTCTGTTTTCTTTGATTTTGAGCACATGTACCTTTAAAGGAAAATTACTCCTTAATGAAGTCTTCTCCATTAGAAAAATAAGAATCCTAAAAGAAGCTTCATGCTAAACTTTTGATTTAATATTGATTAAATCAAACATTCCTTGCACTGAAGATCACCTTGCTGAATTCCTAAATCTAGCCCTTACCTTGCTCACATTCTGTTTTTATGCGCATAACTGTGTATTCACAATACACGTAAGTCAGGAAACCAGTTTTGGTATGATATAGTAGCCACAGCTTTGCCCAGTCAGTGCAGGGAATTCACTTTTTGAAAAAGTGGTTTCTCCTAAGTACTCTAAAATCCCCACGCTTCCTTGAATCTTGCTCCTGGACACAATGAAAGGTGTGGATAGAAAACCTAAGATAAGAATATCTGAAAAAGAGTGACAAGGTAAACAATGCTATTTTAATGAGTTGAGGATTTTCTTTTTTCTTTTCTTTGGTTTGCTTTGACTTTCTGTTTGGATATTAGTGTGCTATAATGATTGTTCTTAAAATGGTGTTCTCTCAGTTGCTGAATATTTACTTCATGCTTGGCATCAGTTCAACCATTGGGGAAATCTCCAAGAAAATTGTATTCAGACACATATTTTTCCACCAAAGGAAGTCTAAAGCTAACTCTTGTGAACCAGATACTCACTTCAGAACACAACTGCCCTCTTCTCAAGTTCTCTTCCCTTTTGAACTGGGTGCATCACCTGTGGCTTGGGAACTGACGACCACATATGACGTGAGGTAGATTACTCACCTGTATTAATCTAGGATCTAGAGAATAATTTACCAATGAGTTATATTTTGAAAAGAACATGGGCAGATCTTTGGAAGGCTGGAGACAGCCTCCCTCTGCAGTCTTTGCAACCTTAGAGTTCACTGTTCAGCAAAGAAAGGCACCTGTTATTTCCCCATTTCCTCAAGGTCTGTGTGAAGTATTTTTACAGTGCTCCTGATTGTCTTCCAAGACAGGGGGAAAATACCATGACAAGAAGTCAAATGTCTATTACGTTTTACAGGCAAAAAAGATGCATAATTGCTGATTCGGAGCTGTTTGCAGTCAAGGGAGCTGTCAGTACCACATTATCATTAAATATATTTAATATGACCTGTCAGTTACAGGATGTTGAATTTCCCCTTCAGCAGCACATCTCTCATATTCTACTTCTTTGTACTCTCAAACCCAGTTGGACAAGTTGCAATTTCCTGGTTTTTGGGAGAAGATTACAACTTTTCAGGCACACATAACTCAGCCTTTGGAGTGTCTCCAACAGATGAAGGATGCTGACAACCAGCTCATGGGGACTGAAAAGTCAGTAGACAGGAACCAGCGTGAAAGAACTTGCCTGCCAATACTTCTGTCCGTCACCGTGACTCTCTGAGGACAGAAACCTAGAAGCTGAAGTTTTCAATGTAGAACTCACCTAAGTCTTTGGCATTTAGATTTAGGGCTGCTACAAATGTGACCATCTTGTTTAACTTTCTCTGTATGTTTACTTGGAGTTCAAAATCTAGATATCCCTGTATATGGGTTTCCTCATGTGCCTAGTTCAATAGACAAGCTCAGATGGTGCCTAGCAATTCTAACACGGCTAATTAAAAACAGGCGCTTTAATCTGTAAGCAGTGTTCACTTCGCCACATTTTTGATAAAGCACTAATTAGAGCACTCCCCAATAGAAAGCTTTGGAGAGAGAAAAATAATACCTCTGCTTGCTATTTACAATAAGCCCCAAGCTACAGAGTGTCGACCATATGCAGCCAAAACCATAAAGGCCATGATCTTTGGTTCCACATAAAGCTAAAGGCCTGCTGTTATAGTCACACTTGCATATCTGGATCTACTAATTGATGTAATTTAAAAAGAAAACCATAAATGTGGGAAAATGGTAACAGTATATGCCTCCTTCCTAAAATATCTTTTTGTGACTTACCTAAAATGTTTTAATTCTGAAAATTTTAATCAAGTCTGTACAAAATATATTGGCTATAGCTCAAATGAGTTCTGTGAAACAAAATATATTCCAAATGTGTGTTATTGAAGTGGGATCAATACCCCATTTAAAATTAAGTAAAGAATTTAATTTTGAGATAATTATTAAGGTTTTGTCTAAAAAAGAAATTTGTTTCTAGTGATTCAGTATAAGAACAATAACCCATATTTTCAGAATTTTTCATGTTGATTTATACTTCCTTTGTCAGAACTGGTTCAAGACAGTTTCACTTGTCTCTTCACTTGGTGTTAGATGGATATTTCTTGAACAGTTCACACAGAAAAATATAAGGTTTATGATCACACTGACTGTAAAATTTATTCCCACTAGTGCTTCTACTCATTCCTGTGGATTGAATGGTTTAGAACAAGTAGCCTTGGTTTCACTTTGACAAACCATTTTGCTTGTAGTATGTCTGGCAAAGCTAAGTGAGTTGAAATAACCTTATTCTCCCCTGTCTGACCTGATTCTACAGTATTAAAGCAGTAAAAAGCAGTAAAAGTGTGTTCAATATTAATATTGTGCTCTCAATGACCTAGGGTAAACATGGTGAGGAGATCAGATGTACAAGGTGTTGCTGTTTTTGCATACTCACTGTCAGAGCAGAACAGAACTTCAGCAACTTTAGAAAAAGCTTTCACAACATCTTTGCAATGCAAGCTTGACTCACAGAACATACTGTGCTTTGAAAGACACCCATCTAAAGAATAATGAGTAGGCAATCTATCTTTGAAAAATATGAACAAATAAAGGGCACCATAATACATTTATTTGTAGTGTGTAACAACTAGATTTAGGGATAATTTCTAAATACTTGTTCAGAAAATTTTAGCTTACTGAATACATTTTGAAATGGGCTGTTAATGTCTCTACATATGTGTCACCTATAAAAACCTGTTGATTGCAACTATGTCCACTTTTTATCTTCAAAAAAAAAGTAAAAAATAAATAGTGTTATATTTTATCCATTTGGATGCTAGAAAATGCATAGAAAATATTTGCTGGCTGTTCCTGCAATTAATTTAGTCCATTGTTTAAGAGAACTTAGTTGTGCACACTTGTTGTTCCTCTCAGGTGGAAGAGAGCAAGTGTTCTACTAGAAAAGAGAAACTTCTGAACCCCATCACTAATACACTGCAGCAGTATTTGTTTCTCCTTCATGCATCAAGCAGTTTTGCTCTTCATGATGAAAAAATTGTTATTATCACTGAAAACAACCATGCATTTCTGAGCCACACCTAAACCTACAAGAACACAAGGTGTAGCTTTAAACATTAGTAAGCTTCTTCTCTGCACTACAATGCAGACAGTACTAAAAGCTGAAGACTGGGATCTCTAATAGTCAGGGATCAGCAAAAGTATTTAAATCCTTGCAGGAGGGCCCAGGAATAAATTCCCTGACAACACCAGGGAGTGTGTATTTAGGCTTCAGAAAAAAGTCTTTGAACCCCATTTGGGTAAGAGCAAGAGATGTTAGTCACAACTTAGTCAAAGGTATTTGATAAAGTAGGGTCTTGGAAGAAAGCGAGGGGGAAAGAAAATTCCCTTTTTCTCTCAATTTCTTTTTCCTCTCTAATTTCCATTGCTTCTTTCTGTCTTTCTGCATGATTGGTGTGCTCAGCTTTTGTCATTCCCTCCATACTTCTCTTGTTCAGTCAACCACATTCCTAAGCATCTAGATAGCACTGACATTTATGTGTCAGGGCCTAATTACCACTGCCTGCAAGACAATGCCCAGAAAACTTGTATAAGTCGTTGGATGCTGCAACCTAATTAATGTCCATACTGGAGATTTCAAAAACACCTGCTTAGCTGCCATTATAAATATAGATGTGTCTAGTTTGGTCAGCACCCTGCTGTGGTCATTAATACCTTCCTACAGCTTAAGGGCTCTGTGTTTTCCTACAGCCGCAAATGTCTGGATATGTGGAGTTAGACATACAACTTCCTTTGAGGGTGCTGGTCTGAGTTCTCTTCCTCTATCAACCATTCTGAAGTCTTTTCAGCCCTGGGCGGTGGGCAGTATATTACCTTCTTGAAGAGCCAGAAAGGAGTTTCTATGCATGAATCATTCATAGGGTGTAGAAGCTGCCTACATATTTTTTTCTGCTCTTGAACAAAGATTTTGTCCTGTAATGTTCTATATGTGGTAAAACTGGCTTAGTATATATACACAAGTTGCTGTAGTTATCTCTTGGTCTTTTTTTTTTCTCTTTAGGATAACTATATGCCTTTATCTTGATATTTTCACTGAGTATATTTTAACTAATTTTGGTATGATGTAGTAGTTGTTAGTGCCAATGGCTCAATGTGTATTTAACTTGATTTGTTGGTTTGAGCTGTAGCAAGCCTGGGGCAGAATTGATATGCTGCATGTATTAACATATAGAACACAACTCTATGGAAAAAGGTAATTCTCTAGTTAGGTTAGGTCTTAGCTGGGATATTACCATTCTGTGAAAAAGAACATCTTTCTACATTTAATAGTTCTGAAAGCCTTTTTTCTTTTCCATTCTGGAATGGAATAACAAAAATGGAAATTGTTATAGAATCATTCTCTGAAAATAGCTGAAGTAATAACATGGAGATGAATTCAAGTTCCGTAGCAGGATAAGCAAACAAAATCCCCAGGAAGCTAAACTTGACAAACACTAGTAATGTTGCCGTACTTGTTATTAATATTAAAGCTTTCTCTATGTGTTATTACCTGAGCTATGTGATTCACTGTTTAATTAGGCACACACAGAGCAGCAGATTATATTGTGTCTCCCATGAAAACTTTGAAATTTCAAAATATTTTCCATTCCACATCAGGATAAAAGCTACAACCTTTTGACAATTCTCGTTTAACAAACAGCATACCACCTCAGTGAGCACTCACACTGACATGAAGACACAAATCACTTTGCTTATTTAGGCTGACTTATCAGCTTTCAACTCAAAGACCCACAAAATTGCTCTAGGCATCAGCCTGTGCAGTAGTTTTGAATGGCAAGTCAGCAGACATGCTCTTTCCTTTCCACTGCTACCCCTAGTTGGGACTTTCTCATTAAAATATTTGTTTACGTGTAAACATATATATGTATTTAAATTTTGATTAGCTGTAAGAGAATATTTTCAAAAGGCTTCTTTAGGTTTTGTGATCTGTTTTTAGCTAGGGCTGTGCAAAGCAAAGTTTGCTTCAGGAGGGTTTTTTGCCAGGGACTATTGTAGATGACATTCTTCTTGCAGCAATATTAAATGAAGTTTTTGTTGGTTTTGTTATTATTGTTTTTGTTGCATTCATCTTTCTTACATAGTCATCCTGGCACTTTTAGCTCAGTTTCTTGTATATAAACATTTAGATTCAATTAGTCACAAGTAGATATTATTTCTAAAGGTCTTGGTTTCACAGTACGAAAACATTTTCACCTTTGGATATAATGATAATAATGAGAGGTCAAGTCAATGAGGAAACTTCCTTTTGAACTGCTGCTTTTAAATGGTTTGAGGTTATTTATTTGAGGGTTTTAAAATTAATTTTCTGGTAGTTTTGTCTATATTAAACCTTCAGATTAACTACACAGTATTTTGGAAGATACCTCATTTGTGTACACAATAAAAATATGTGTCTTTTTAAGAGCCACACCAAAAAAGCCTGCATGCAAAGGAAAGTAATCTGTAATTTACCTGCATAAAACATAACACCTGTGGGAATCTTATATTCTCCAGTTGCCATACAGAGGTACTAAGGCAGATTTCTTGTTGTGTGTCTCACTCGTCACAAGATAGATTTGTATTTGTATTAATTTAAGACACTGGAAAACAGTCTCTCCCCATGTATCTATTTCAGTTGTTTTGATTTGGTGCTGTTTTCCAAGAAAGGAAGAAACACTTAGGGAGAACTGGTGAAGAGGAAACCTGAGTAATCTACACAGAAAAGTCATATGTTCCTGTGTTTATGCAAACAAGCTCATAAAGTATCTGACAGTGAAAAGTCAGAGTAGTTTGCCACGTACAAACCTGTCTTCAACTTCTGCTGACATGGCTAAAATAGCAAATAAACAAATCCAAAATCACTCTACTGAAAATAAAAACTGCTTTATCATCTTTCAGGATGACCTTTATGATTATGAATCATGAGAACAGAATAAAAAAAAAAAAGAGAGAGTAAAATACCTATGATATTATTAATGTACAGTGGCTACAGTGGCTGTTTTCGTAGAACAAGCCCACTGTTTTGTGCATTTCAACCAGTTGTTTGCACCATAATAATCAGGATAAAAGAGAAGTGCAGATTTCTGAAAATATTAGTAGCAGTAAGGGCAAGAAAATAATAATAATGATAATGATAATAATAAGATAATGATAATAACAACAACAATAATAATCAGTACATCAATAACAACAGTAATAATCAGACAAAAAAAGCCCCACAAAACCCCATAATAAAAGTATTCAAAACTGGTATGAGATTGATCACATGGGTGAATTCAGAATGATTCTGTAGTATCAAGAGTACATCCATGGTAGAAATGCTCTAGAGCACTTGTTTCTCTCATGCACATTCATTTCATCTCTGAATAGTTTTACCAACTTTAACAGTTGTACTGGGTCTGGCTGGGGTAGACTTCACCTTCTTCAGGCAGCCTGTGTGGTGCTGTGCTTTGCCTTTCAGGAATTCTATGACAGTGTTAACACCCCAAAGTTTTGGCTACTGCTGAACCATGTTTGCACAGCACCAGGGTTTCCACTCTTCCCACACACAGCCAAAAGTGAGCAGGTTGAGAGATAGGAAAGGTGCTGAGAGTGGACAACGTAGCAGACCCACACAGCAGACTCAAAGTGACCACAAAGTGTTCCATACCATGTGATGCCACTCTTAGGAAGGGAAGCTGAGGGCAAGGAGGAGGAAAGAAAGATAACTGTTACGATAGAGCTCATCTTCCCAAGCAAGCATTACATGTGCTTGAAGCCCTGCTTGCCAGGAATTGGCTGGACATCTGCCTGCTGATACAAAGTAGTGAACTAATTCCATATTTTACTTGGCTTATGACCAGAGCTTTTGCTTTCCCAATTAAAAGGTTATTATCTAGATACACGAGTCCTCTTGCTTTTGTTCATTTTTTGCCCTGTCTTGTGAGAGAGGGAAGTGAGCAAGCAGCTGGGTGGGTGTTTGGCTGGGCTTAACCCACCATAACAGTATTTCCAACACAGACTCATACAGAGTCTGAGGGAGTAGAAATATAAACATTTGAATCGCCCCCTGTTTTAGCTGCAAAACATGGGTATCTTTTAAGACATATTTTCAGCTGAGAAAAATAAAAAGTATTTATCATCTCAAGTCACATTACTATGTAATTTTGTCATATGAAAAGATGAGAGGCTTACTTGAGCATGTATTTTCTAAAACATCTTTCATTAAAAATATGGTTGGTTATATGGGTCTTACCAAAATTGCTTTTCGCAGCTGATCCAAAACTGAGCCTGGCTTTATGATTATTGTGATTGTGGAATATCAAAGCTGTCCTTAAATCTGGATGTGTGCATATACATTTTCATCTGAATTAGGAGTAGGTGAGGGCAGGCTAACCTCCCATCTGGTTCGCTGACACCCAGGGGTTCAAGGGCAGAATTGGCATCCCGCCCCAAAATTCTCATCAGCATAGCATGGATATTTCTGTACCTCAGCTAATTGGTTCAAAACTGATTTTAGAATATTTATGTATAGGCATTTTGTATTGACCACAAAGTATACCAGTGACAAAATGATTATGAATTAAAAAATAAGAGCAATATTTACTCAGAATAGACATGCTCAAAGCATGTCTCACCAGAACAAAATGAATCATTTAGATTCCAGAAAAGATAATGAAATTTCGCCTTTGTTCTATAAGGTAATGGCATATTGTCTGACTTCGTGTTAACAATATGTACACTCATAGTTAATCATTGACTACTGAGATGCAACAAAGAAAGTGGAAGCTGTCACCTAAGCAAGACTGAATTTTGCTGCATAATGATGCACAGTGAGAAGGTCCTTTTGTTGTAGCAGATGGCAAAAAAAGTTTGAACTTGGGCTCAATCAGAGCTCAGTGCCCTTGAGTCCTTTCATTATTAACCACTGGTTGTTTTTGTCTTGCCAAATAATCTTATTACTTACTGTCCATCCATGCTGTATCTGTTTTTTCTGTGTAAGAGAATTATACTGTCAGGAGTGGGGAATTAGAGACATGTAAATTTACCTTTTTGGATGTAGATGTAGGTATTCATTTTCTCAGATTCCAAAACTCAGATTAATTTTGTCTCTTGAGCAAAAAGATGTGATTCTCTCTTCATAAGCTGCTCATAAGAATTTTTGGCTTTGATAATCAAATCCATACTTAACCACCCTGACAGTTTGCCTGGAATTCCTCAGTCTGCCAAAAAAATGTCAAATAGCATTGAGTGGTGAGGGGCTCTGAGATCCATCAACTCATTCCTCTTCTGAACCTGAAGGCAATACTGAGAGAATTGACTCTTCATTTGGTGTTGTTTGCTCTGTAATGGCATCTATGGTGCTCTGAAAATAGTAAGCCAATTTTGCCTTCTGTAGATACAAAGGGAGCCATAAGTCTGCTTTTATAGATTTTTACTCTGATCCAGAACCTTGAGATCTTTTAGAAAGCACAGGTTGTTCTTTACCTTTCAGCACAGGTATCTGAACTGGTGTTCATGTGAATGTTTATTTGAATTGTATTTCACCTGGCACAGTTACTGCTATTCATCCAGAGGTTCTTTTCATCTTTTGTGAACCAGATGGACATTTAGTACTAGTACCAAAGATAATATCTGATACACAGCTGACGTGAATCACTCTACAGAGCTGCTCAATTACTTCTGTCAAAGTTCAGATCTTAAACTTGTTGGCAGCTTCCTTCTGCTCTATGTTAATATCTGCATAAAATAACCTATTGCCTGCTGCTGTTCCATGGAGGATCATGTAACCAAACATAATCCCTTCTGAAGCAACTAATCACAAAAGCTTCTTCACACACATGGCATGGAGTCTTCCTTTGTTGGTGTCTAGATGTCAAAATGACACAGAGATTTTTTGACTGATGGGCTCTGCTGTATGATGAGGAAGAGTTTAGATAAGCCTGTTAACCTGGATATATTTATCTAGGAGTTTCTGTTAACTTTACCACAAGCTTCTGAAAGTAGAATGCAGTAGAGGGAACCACTGCAAAAAGTATTCATTTTTGTGGGTAAATGGAAACTTGTGGTCAGCCTCTGATAGCTACTTTAAGGCAAAGACTGTGCTTCATACTATCTCTTTGCATGTTTTAGCTACACTGATGTTGACTGGAGTTCTGGCTTCCTGTGTTTCCATATTCTTTAGTCCAGCTTGATGAGCTAACTGCATCCAGGATCCTAGAACAGCAATTAATGTAAAAGGTTTCTTATCTTCAGCCCAGCTGGATTCAAAACTGGGTGAACAGAATGATAGGTCTACTCTTTGCTAAGGACCGTGGACTTGCTCTGAGTGTGCATTGTTATTTTGTGGATGAAAATGTCCACAGGCTTTCAACAACAACAACAACAACAGATGGTCCTAGGGGCACTAGCCACTTGAGGGTGTTTGCAATAGGCAATTGTATGTTGAATAAGGCACAAGTATTTGCTGCTTTCCTTTAATTGCTCGTGTCTCTTCTTTATCCACCTCCAAATCATGGCAGCAGGTCAAAATAGGCACAAGTTCTCAGGGTTTTGTGTGAAGAGTGCTTTGCTGCTTGAATGTTTCTTTTCTATTGTTTTGTCCTTTTTTTCTTCATCAAGCTAGTTTGGGAGAGATTACCATTTCAGTCTTTTCTGCTCTGCCCTTGGGAGTGTTCTGAGCTCTCCTTTCCTCTTGATAGAGGGGGAACTGTTGAAGTGGGGTAGTGTTTATAAACAAGACATAAATGGAGGTTTTTCTCCCTCCATTTATGTCAGTGGCTATGACCTAGAAGATTCAACTATGTTTCCTGGGAATATGAAATGTCTGTTAAATGGAAGTAAAGGTTTTAATACCTAGGACTGTGCTTTTCAGGCTTAATTACATATATTTATTTGACATGTTTGTTATGTCTGCTCCTGTGTGAGCACTAGGAGTCTACATAATTCTTTCACAGTCTGTCACCTCTCTGTGATCTGCGTAAGTTCTGTCAGGAATGTTGACCCTGTGCTGTCCTTATGCATCTGTGTTTGCCAGGTCCATGGTGACCCTTTGCTTTCACATGAAGAGGAATAGAGTGATAAGGAAATCTACGACATTTTCATCCTACTTAAAAATGTCCACAAATAATAAGAAGAATTTATTTATGCAATAAATAAATTTTAAGCAATTCTTTTTCTAAAATGGAGGAACACATACTGAGGCTAGGAGACTGCATGGTGTGTTCCATGGCCATATTTTTTGAGCAGCATTGCTTTTGGATTCCTTTATAATTATTAAGATGTCAGGAATAGCAAATCCAAAATGTCTCTTTCCACAGTCATGGAAGCAATGCTTTCTCCCTCCCTTTCTTTCTCAACAGAATTACAATGAGCTGATCATGGATCTATTAATATATTTGCATCTTGTTTGAATATGTTGAATACTTGTTTCACATTTATTGAGTAGACCAGTTACTGCAAATTCAACTAAGTCAGAAACAAATGAACTAATATATCTATCTAGAAAACAAACAAGTCCAAATGAACATTCCAACCAGTATCCTTGACAACTGGCCAAATATTCAGATGTTTAATTCAGCCCCTTTCTACTTGCTTGTGGTAGGCACCAGGAACACAGTACCTTCTGCTTTATGGACTTCTATCTAGCACCAAATATGCTTCTCTGCTTCAGACAAAATAATGTCTGAGCATCTTGCCAGCCCATTAATGCTCAATGCAACCTACATTGGACTACAAAATGAGATTTCTGAACACTCTCTGGAAACAATTTTGTGAAAAATCTAGCCCAAAGTGTCAAAATGGTTTGACAAAAAATATCTTTATAGTTAGAGCTCTCAGAGGAAGTTTATACCTGAACATAAAGACTTATATTTTCAGGTATCTTGCTGTAACAATAATATTAGCAGGAAAAAAGCATTTGCTGTATCCTTTCCACACATTTCTAGAATTTATGAAAAAAGAAACCACGTTTGGGGTTATCCAGTAGAATGAGTGGCAGCTATGGGGGCTGTTTTTAATAGTGTGTTTGCACTACTTTAAAAATGTCTAAGGAAGCTTCAGAACAGCTTGCTCAGGTAGTGGAATCCATTTACTACAGGCTCAAAGACAGAGGAGTTCAGATTCCTCTAGGAAATGGTTTGGCAGGGTATGCCTGCACTGCAGTTCCGGTGTTCCAGGTCCCCATGGAGCTCCCTAGGGAGGAGTGCCACACAGCCTGGCCCTGTGGCTCCACAGCAGGGCTGTGGGACTGTGGATGAGTGTAGGAGGCACTGCACTACCTCCTCCAGCACAGCTTTGGCAGGGCTAAAGCCTCAGATACCACACTCACATACAGCTTTGCTGCTTCAGGACCCAAACCACTATTTGTGTGACCTGAGACATCCAGTCCTGCTGGAGCAGAACTGGCTCCATTTGTGACACAGCCAGGCTGAGCAGGTATGTCACTTGTGTGAGCGCTCCTGGAGGCAAGTCAAGGCTCACAAGCTACATTCAACTGTGTACTGTCAGTCAGCCCAGATGTTACCTGGGGACTGGATGTAGCATTTTGTCCCCCTGGTTTTCTCTTAACTTTTTCCATTAGGTTTTAATTTTAAATTAGTGAAAGAAAAAAATTCAGACAGTATGGGTAAAATAGTGCCTACTATTTACATGGAGGTCACTTTTCACCTCTTGAAGAAGCCAGCCTTTCCCTGTGTCCTTCTAGAGCTCAGGTGTACCTAATGATGGATAATTGCATCTGGAGGGGAGGTCCCTGGCTGGCCATTGAGGCATTCATCACACAAGCTACATTGGAGAAGTTGCCCATAGAAAACCTCTGAGGAAAGCATTTTTGGAGACACCAGAAGCATGTGAAGTATGTGTAGTTGAGTATTGAGAAGAAACTTTGCCTTGTTAAGGTAATCTTATATCACTAACACTTTTCCTAGGGTAATTGCTTGTGCATATTCTGCTAAACATTAGGAAAAATTGTTTTCACTATGTCCTGGTTTCCTTTTCTGTTTTTCTTTTACTTTACTTTCTATCCTCCCCCATCCTCCCTCACTGCTTTTTTTTTTTAGTGCACTAAAATACCTAAAATAGCTCAGACATTGTTTTGGAACTTGTAGTACTTCTGTTATGCGGCAACTTGCCTTTAAAAAGGGAAGCTTGACTGGCCCAGCCTTCGAGGAGCTGGAAAATAAGGACTTCTGCAGTGCAGCATACAAAAGAGATCCAGACTCAGCCTCATAAAGAAAAACATCTAAACATTTATGTGATTACCAGGAACAGCGTATTCTCCTGCACCCATGTGCTTCTGGATCAATTCCAAGATATTAATAGCAGTAGTGGCAGGGCTGTACATTATATTGTTATTTCCTCCTTGGAGAGAACAGAATGTTAGACTGTGAGAATATGACATGGAAACTATGTGAGTTGGCTGCCCTCTTCTACTTTATTTACTCCTTCTTAGATCTTTCTGACTTTGGGGCCTTTGCAGTCACTTGAAAAGGGATTCGCTTTTTGCCCAGGAAGAAGATTACTGGAACTGCTACTCTGGATCAGATGATGGATATTAACCCTGGTTTCTGTCTCTATCTGTTGGAAACAGAACAGACCTGAGTAGTCAATAATGTGTCAGACAAAGGCAAGATCTTAAATTTATTTCCCTCTTGAGTTACAGCAATGATAATACATGTCAATAGGTAAAATATATGTTTCATTATTTTTCATCTTATTTGTACACAAATAAACATTACACCTTCTGATAAATATCCTTTCATTTTATCATCTGTCTCACTGAACTATTCAATGACATTTTGTCTTCCATGAGATTGATCTAGGACTCAGCTAAGAGTGGGCCAAGTATTGCAAAGAGACAGGCTTAAGAAGCCAGGCAGAAAATAGTAAACTAGTTTTTTATTATTGTTAGAGCAAGGGCTGTCCACTTCCTGAAAATCTGCCATTCTGTCACTAAATGTCAACTCACGTATCTCCTGAATTGCCTTAATCTGGATGGAGTCTAGCTACATTTTCTAAGATTAGGTTTTTAAATTTGTGGTTTTCCCAGCACCCCAATGAGGAGGTAATGCTCCTGCAAATTGCAACTTCCTCTTCTCTACACCTTTGCTTTCCCATGTTTTCCTGCCCGTTACACCATGCTGGCTCTGGCACCAAAACAAAACCAAAGCATGGTGTCTTGAAAAGGCAGATCAGGGAATTGATCCAGTTTGAAACTAGCTGTTATAAGAGCTCAAGCCTGTTTGCTGCTGCTTTTCACCACTTAACCATACCAGTTTGCACTGGTTTGGTGCACAGAGTGGAGGTGAGGAGGGTGAGGGAAGGGAGAAAGACAGACAGAACTGCATCTACCTGCAGCACTACTGCTTTATGCTGTTTAAAGTATTTTTGTAAGTATGGGCTTGGGCATTGTCAAGGTTGCATTTCTTGGCAGAACTTTTTTTTCTGGAGAAGGCAGATTTTACCAGTTAATGCCCCTAGTCCCCCCAGGTTTAGGAGGAAAAATCCATGTATCTCAAGAGAGAGAACCTTAGGATATGCATGCTCTCTGTGAATGTCAGCCAGTATAGGCTTAGAGGATGTGTTAAAGCTAAAGTAAAATTACTTCAAACTAGAGGCTATGAGGAAGGGTTAAAGGACATGGACAAACTGTGTGTGTATGGTAATAGCTAATAAATTTATTTCTACCCCAACCTAAAGGATTGCTTTTCTTGTTCTCCAGATTACAAGAGGAATCTGCAGATCAAAACAATAGTACCTGTTAAATGTTGAAATAATACTGCATTTCAGGGGATATGCATTCAGTAATCCACATAGTACCTTTCAGTTTTCCATGCAATGTTATCTGTTACAAGACAGTAATGCTTTGAAAGGCAGAGGCTGTCTCACCATAAATTAGCAATGGGGTGGCAGGAAAGATGCAAACGTTTGATTTTCGTTTCTCTCTGATGTAGATAGGGAGTAATCAGCAGCTCCTGTTCTCTGAATATTGTGTGGCTTGTTCACCATGGGACAGATGGTACAAGATAAGTCTTCCCACACCATTTAACAGAAGTTGTTTCTCATGGACAGATTTTGGCATGGATAGAATCAAATTGTATAGACCACTTACAGAACATCTAAAGCACCAAATTTCATGCAATTGTGTTTACACAGCTTATTGGAGGTGGTGTTTGGCATAACCTAACCCCTCACCCTCTGACCTGTCATCACCATTTTAGATTTAGAAGCCTAGAAAAAATTGCCTATGCTAGTCTAACTGGCTCTATATTTTGATTTAGAAACTGAAGATGCTAGTTTTTGTTCATAGCAGAAAGTACTATGAATGCAAAACTTTTGCTTTCTGAAAGCAATCAATTTTTTCTTATTAGTGTTTCATTTTCTCTTGGTGTGAAATCACCTTGAGAGTCCTATTCATTATTTGTGTGATAAAACAGTGCTTCTGTGTTCCCTTTAAGATTGTTCTGTTAGAAGCACATTACTTTTCTGCTTGAATGAAAAATGCTTGAAGACAATTAAATCCGAACTCTCCAATGCAGTTTCTCTTTGAGATCTTGCTTCAGGTTTGTTTGCAAAAGCTCTTCCAAGATCAGAAGTTGAGTTCTGCATTGCTGCTGAAGTGATTCAGATGCCTGGTACTACAGGGCAGTTTTGAAAATAGCAACTAATGTGTGGGTTTAACACCATATGGGGTCTGTCTCAGAGTGTCAGGAGCTATAGAGCTGATGTGCCGGCCCTTGCCAATGCAGCAGAAAAAGGATTCCCTGGCTCTGATGCATTCCAAAACTTGCTGATGAAGGTGCCCATTAAGAAGATCAACCTCAAAAAGATTTCCTTGGAAGATATTAAAGGAACTAAATTTCCTCATAAACCAAACATCCAGTCATCAAGATTTGTGAAATGATGATACAAGATTTAGTCTTATGCATTGTGCAATAAGGCTCATTGCCTTTTTCACTTTCTGCCACAGTGTCTGAAGCAAGGAAAATAAGGTAGCATATATGCAGGACTATAAAGCTACTTAATGAAGTGTATGTACTTTCAGTTTGTTTGTTTTGGAGGCTCTTTATTTTTATTTTAAGTGAAGTAATGTACTCAAAATACATTTTAATGTCTAATTGCCATGGTACCTTCCAAGATTTTGCTGTGGTACCTTCCAGCAAATGAAGACAAAGTGTCACCCTTGCACAGTGACCTCATCTGAAAGTTAGTTTTGGAATAGCAGGTGCAGCAAGTGTTAATCTAGGGAATTGTCAAGGAAATAAGGGGACTAACTCACTTTCCTGGAGTGTCATTTAGGATTATATTAAATATTCTAACAATGTGCAGACCCCAGCATTCAGAAGCTGTCCCAGGAGTATCAGAGGAATCAGGGTTTGCATAACAACGGGAGGGGATATCCTTGCTATGTTTCCTCTTGTTCTCTTGTTCCCAGTCCTCCCTGTGACTGGAATGTAAATTCCAAACCACTGAACACGGCAGCAAGCCAACCCGCAGAAGGCAGCTGGCAGGTGGGCAGCAAGTGGTCAAGACAGCAGGAGAACACCAATTCATTTTGTGCCTTAACACTCAATATAGCTCTTTAGATGTTTCAGAGCACACACAATTTGTACAGGAGACCATGGCTCAGATGTCCAGACACACGAAGAACGAGCATGCAATCTTGTATCTGCACATCACTGCTTTCCTGAAAACTCTGGTTTTGAGTACTTAAAGATCCATTTACAGTTTAGAACTTACAATCTAATAAGGTGTTTCTTCTTTTTTCATGCAAATGGAATGTTCATGAAAGACTCTTCTGTGATGGTTTTGTGGCCAAAGTGACCTTCATCAGTACAGTTCAAGCATATAAAATACCACATAACCTTGTTTGACCCTAAATGGTCGTTTTGAGGGTAAGGGGACAATGCCTGCCTAGTCACCATTCTGGTGCTCTGCAGAATTAATTGTGTTTATAAAGTAAGATAAAATATTGTATCTGTGATTACTCTTTTTTTTTTTTTTAATTAAAAAAATTTAAGAAGCGGCAAAATGGAAAGAACCAAAAAAAAAAAAAAAAAGAAGAAAATAATATCCAAAAAGCCTGGGACAGGCGAGAAAACCAGCAATCAAAGAGGAACAATAACAAAAAAATCAATAGGAAGAAAAAGGACATATACTGAATCCAATTAACTTTGAATTGATTATAGAGAGAAAAACAAAACCAAATTTTAATCCTCTCTCTAATATTTGATCCTGAGAACATTGCACTTATTTAAAACATTCTCATAATCACTTTCCTTTATACTGTGCCTTTTCCTCTGAGAATGCGCATTACACCACATTTGACATTTATGTCAGAACAAAATAAAAATAAAAACAAGAAGCTGGTATAATCAGTTTCAGTTTTGAGAACTAAAGTAACAAAAGCACAATCAAAGAACTGAAAGGATAATTAGTAAGGATGACTACAAAAATGGCAGCTTAAAGCCTCTTTCAGATTTAGCAATATGTCAGAGCAGGGCTAAGGAAGCAGAGACAATGAGAAAAATGTTTCTTCTCAATAGAGTGGGAGATAAATTCAGACCACAGCTAAGACCTAACAAATATTTCAGTTAAAATTCTTGAAGTTAGAGCCTAATACTGAGTATAAAGAGGCATTTTAATTTATTTTATTTTATTATTACCTAACTGCTACTTTGCTACTGAATATTTCCAGGTGACTGGAAATAGCTCTGACTGCTGTAAAACTTTAACACCAAGAAAACGATCCATATACAAACCTGGATCAGGCAAGTGAGTAAAAAAAGAAAAAAAAAAAAAAGGCAGTGTCCAGACTTTTTAGGACTTTAAATTTCATAAGCAAGGTAATTAAAAACAACTAATGACAGACAACAATTGACTAGCATGATGAAAACATTTGTTCTACCTTTGACTTCTTATGTTACTAGTCTTGAAGATTCATTGACATTCTAGGTCAAATGAGGAAGATGTCAGTATTAAAAGTAAATACCAGAAAATGGGTAAATTTAGGATGTGCTGTAGTACAAATCTCAGTGATATTTAGCAGAGAGAGCTCTAGGAATGCTGCTCTCTTGTGAAGAATGCTGTGAAGTATCTATTCACATATTATTTCTATTAACTTACTGGGGTGAGGTTAATGTCTTCTCACATCTAAAAGCTAAAAGTTGAGTATAAGCTAAGCTTGTCCAATTTGATTCTGTTGTGACCAGAAAACATTGGATGCCTAAGGTGTTGTCCTTTAAATATGCTTGCTTCTCAGCCAGTGTAAAAAGCTTGGGGTGTTCATCTCCCTGTTAGACAGTTAAACTTAAGTAAGAAGAATCAGAGCTTGACATCCAAATCTACAAAGACATCTGTTGGTGTAAGTGGTATTACATTGAGAGATCTGGCTTCAAAATGCTACAGTTCATAAACTCCGTAGCTTTGGACACTGTGATAAAACATGAAAATCCATGAGCATTTCTTGCAAAACACATTCCTGAAATATCTCCTCTCTTAGGTGTATTTTTTTTTTCTCCATCCTCTCACTCAAGTAAGGCTTCACCATGATAACATACGCATATAAAGGGGAAAATAAGCAATGAACCTGTCTAGTCACAAGTGAAAGCATGAGGAAATCCCCTTCATTATCAAAAAAATAATTATTTTGGGCACCAGAAAGATATTCTTACTTGTTAGAAGGGTGGAACTATAGAAAAGGAAACTGGAGTTGTAGCAGTGTATAACATACTAGTTGTGTGTAACAGCAGGTCCTGCCCTACTCTGCACTGGTGTGGCCTTACCCTGAATATTGTGTGCAGTTTTGGGCTGAGGTCACTTGGTTTGTTCAGCCTGCAGGTGACAGAAGGGACATCTCATTGTGGTCTTCAATATCCTCATGAGGAAAGTGGAGGACAGGTACCAATCTCGTCACTCTCATGACCAGTGACAGGACTTGAAGAAACAGCATGAAGTGGAGTTAGGGGAGGTTTAGGTTGGATTTCAGCAAAAGGTGTTTCACCTAGAGGGTGGTTGGGCACTGGAGCAGACTCCCTGGGGAAATGGCCACCAAGCCTGACGGAGTTCTAGAAGTGCTTGGAAAATGCTTTCGGGCACATGGTGTTGTACCTGGTGTTGTCCTGTGAAGGGCCAGGAGTTGACTTGGACGATCTTTGTAGGTGCCTTCCAATTAGGCATATGCTATAATTCCATGATTCCATGATTATATGACCTGTTAGTAAAGACCTGCAGAGAGTAGATCATATTGGCTCTGACTCAGTATATGAAAGGATGATTTGCCTTGCTGACCTCCAACATCCTATTTTTTGCAACATTGTGAAAGGTCTTTGCATTTGAAAGAAGTCTGAGCTTACATAGGACACATATGACAAGGTCCAGCCATATTTTATAATTCTCTGTCAGTGCTGCAGAATAGGGACTGTCTATATTTCCATCTGCCAAGACTTGAGCAGGGCTGTGCATGAACTGAGGTGTTACTCAATGTATTTGGAAAACTTTAAACTGAAATATTGAAACGGAATTTAGCAAAATTTGAACAGCTGAGCAGGATCACAGCTTTAGCCTTGGGTGTCTGTGTGTTCTGTGCAAGTCCCAGTTTTGGTAAGTCCCTTTGGCTCTGCCGAAGCTGTGGGATGTGAAAGTGCCTGCCAGCTTCTGCATCCCTGAAACTGAATCTAGTCACAAACCATCTGCCTTTCCTCCTCAGGCTGTGGTCTTCAGCCAAAGCATATTAAGACATACAAGAAGACAGTGACAGCAAGTTTCAACAAATCCCCTAAATGAGTGGGGGGTTTAGGACTGGGTGAAGTGGGTACCATCAAGGACATGCAGCATAGAATAAGTGATCCCTTAGGCCATATGATTAGAGACAATATATTCATTGTTCCTGTGCAAGCCAGTAGTGGATATCGAAAGAGGGATATTCTGCCCTTCAATATAGGCATGATCTCTCTGAATCTTGCACAGGCAGCTGCCCAAAATTAAATATGCAAGTAAGTAAAGCTTCTGAGGAGAAGAAGTGTTTTCTAATCAATTTCCATTAGATAGAAAGATGTTATGGATAAGTAGGTGGTAAGCTTTTCTGCCAGGGAATTAATACATCTATGTCATGACCATCAATTGTTGTCAGAAGTGTGTGCGTGGTCTGGAAGACTTTTTACAAATTGGCACTGACTGGTCAGGCTGAAAACAGGTGTATCTATTTGAATCTATTCTGACCTTTGGTTCATGGCATATGCTCATGTCATGTCACATTACCTCATCATATCACAAAAGCTAAATGTCATACGGTGTCACATCTTAACCTAAGACAGCTCATCAGCCCCACTGGTGTCAGATTATGTACAATATAACAAAAGCACAGTAAATACAACATCCTGTATATTATTTTAGCAGTTATCAGTCACATAAGAAGTTGAAAGCAATATTAATGTAAATGGAAAGATAGAGCATAATTTCTTTGGAAACTCTTTGGGGCTTATTTACTGTTATTCCCATAAATCATTTTGCTGTGTGCTAACAAGTCTTTTGAACAATTCTTCTCAATACTCAGAACTGCATGCCATTGGAAATCTGCTGCTTAGGACTCCCTGAATTATTACCACATTTAAGGTGAAAATTGCACCAGAGGGCAAATGGGTAATAAACCTGTACTTGTCTTCTGCTTGTGGGATTGCCCTTCTTATCATGCTCCTACTTTTGTCAGCCTATGACTCAAAGCCTAGTAACTTAATCAAGCTTGTGTTTATAAGGCTTATGTCATCTGAGTAGGAAATACAAGCAATTCTTTGTGACTTAGGGGACCAGTCATATGCTTCCAAAAATGATTGACTGTGGAACTTGACTGCCAGGACATAATTTGTGTAGATGAATGGCTGACAAAACCTGTGAGTGATACACAGGTTTGGATATATTATCATCAGCCTATGGGAAGCTCATAAACTGGGAAAGAAGTCAGTCAAAGGATACATTCATGTTACAAACTGGTTAAGTAATCTTTCCAGGTCTACGCAGCTCACAAAATGCTAGTGTGTCACATAAGGTTGCACGTGGTAAAACCAGTAAAGGTTTAATACTCTAAGGACAGGTAGTTGCATGCAGCTGCAAAATGACACCTGGTGGCCTTTTGGGAGAGTGGCTGTCATGCTTTCTCCAAACAAGGGCACAGGGGTGGGCAGGTGCAGTTGCTTCCAGAAGAACTTTGCTTCTGGGGACTGATAAGTTGTGAAGATCTGGGCATAAAGTAAATGCTTGTGACTGTTCACCTAACTACTCACACCTAGCTACTTGTGATTACAGGCAAACGCCATTATAATGACCCTGATTTTGTCTGGCTGCATGACACAGCTTCATTTCTTTCTCTCCTTCTCCTCCCACTCCATACTGGGCATGTAAGGAAGGAGGGAAGGAACATGCAGGATTGTGCCCTTCCTGCCAGGCAGTATGCTAGGATATTCCCTTTTCTTGTTCCTCCTATGCTCGTGCCTTGCCAACTGTCTCACACAGAGGATCATAGACTCATCAAGGTTGGGAATGACCTCCAAGACCATTGGGTCCAACCTTTGACAAAGCACAGCCTTGTCAGCTAAACTACAGCAGTAAGTACCATGTCCAGATGTTTCTTGAACACTTCCAGGGATGATGACTCTACCGCTTCCCTGGGCAGCCCATTGCTAGGTCTGACCACCTTGTGATGGGGTGATAGGGGCTTTGGAAACAGTGGGGAGCACTAGACTTGCACACAGCTTACCTATTTGAAAAGTCTGGGTGCCATGTAGCATTTGTCAGCATGACACCAAAGAGAAATAGGAAATGAGAGATGGGATTCAACAAGGGAATGAAGATTTATGAGGTAGCAACCTTAAGGACCAGCTCCCTTACATATCAGATCCTTCTATAGGAAATATATCTGTGAGCATATGTGAGCATTTGTAGGCTTCTCAGCAGCCCAAGAAACAAAAAGTATTTGTCAGTTTCCAAAGACTCCTTGGAGATACTCAATTTCTTTCAAGACTACAGTTCCCCCATCACTCCTCCTTTTGCTTTCCTGTTCCTCCTTCAGTTGAAATGTCTGATACTTACTAACTAAATCATTAACTGAGTCAAGCATTTTAATAGGCTAAGTAATTATAACCCATGGTCATAATAAATGATATGGAGGGGGGGATTTCATTAAGAAATATTTTCCCACCCCTGTGTTGTATATGACCTTTAATGTATAGGCCATATTTCTCATTCTACCACCCTGAGGGAACTGTTTCTCTTTATATATATTAAAAAAATTGTTAATGGTGCACTTGTAATCACATGGCTGCATTTGAACTAATCTCATTCCAGACTTTCCCTGGAGGTTTAATTATTCTGGTTTGTGCAGAATTACACCCAGTTTTAATTCCGTGTTTCTGACTGCAGCTGCTGGTTCATTTGAGCATCCATTCTCCAAACCAAGTGCACAAACAAGTGTGATGCAACATTCAAATGAACAGCTTAATGAACAACTGTAAGTGGAACCTTTCAAACAAACTATATGTACCTTTCTGCAGAATAGCAGATCATAATTCTGAGCTATCCCTTCAATGTGGGGGAAAACATGGCATCAGTTATTTTTATTATGTAAATTAATTAAGCTTTTTTTTTTGTCACAGGTATTTAAAAAAATCAAAAATTGAAATGGAGTTCCTTCCCTGATATCCTCCCATTAAAGGTCTGCGTCAAAGACTGACATCTGCTACCTATCTATAGAGATGATACCTGGATTCCAGCGGAGCAATTCAGGATTTATACCAACTTCAATGAGAGCTAATTTGGCCTTCTAAATATGTAATTGTTCTTAGCCAAAAAAAAAATATCTATTAATCCCTCACAGCAGTCAGTGATTGTGGCATTTTAACAGTAACAGCCAGCATGATTGAGTGTTTTCAGTGCTTACTGACAGATGGTCATTGTGTTACAAAACAGCCTCCAATAAATAATGACCATATCCACATGAGAGGTGGAAAATAGTTCTCTATTGTCAATCCTTTTTTGCTGCACATAATGAAGAAGAAATGTTTCTTTAATTCCATTTTATTCTGATACTGAAAGTCAAAAACTTCAATTTGAATAAAAAGTGATAAGAATTTGAAAGCAGAAATGTTTCAAGTTGTTTTTATTTATTTGCTTGCCCATTTCTTTGCATCTAATGAACTTTTTGGTTAATGTAATTCAATTCTTATTTTATAGTATACAGCTCCCTTCAGGTGCCAGTGAAGCTTCTTATGAAAAATCACAAGTTCAAAGTGAAGATATTGTTTCATATTCACAAGATGATAGGTTTGAAACTTATTCCTCATAGCATGATGAGCATGAGTGCACAGTACTCTCTATGACTGGGAAGGAGGTTTCATTCTAATCACAATGCTTCAGAACATAATGTGTACTAACAGTTTATGTCAATCACAGAGCTGTGAATTTACTACCGTTATTAATGATGTTACAGAAGTTATAACTCTTACACTGTAAAAGAATCTTAAGCATCAAGTGTGTGTTCAATAGGTACCTCAAACATATTACTACATGTCTTGTACACTAGGAACAGCACAGTAGAAGTATGACTATTTCTGACTGGGTAGGAGGTGAGAGTCAAATGAGGGGAACAAGTTGTCTTGCATCAGATTGTTGATGAACAAAAGGAGTATTTTTAACAAGCACTGAGACTGAACAATGCAGACTTCAATTTTTGAGAATAAATTGTTGATCAGTAGTTATCCTGATTTGCACTGCAAAAAGTCTCAATGATCCAACTGAGCTGAAGTAGAATGATGAAGCACAACTAGAAAAAATATTACACAGCTATTTGTTTACATGTTACCTGTTCAGGAGTTCTAAAAGTAGCTAAACTGGTTTTTTGTCTTGAAAAGGTAAAGCTAAACATACGGAATGAACATATTTATGAAGCAGAAAGGATTCCTGTCAGCTCTCAGAAACAAGCTATCCTTCAGCAGTAATTTTCAGCAATGTCATGTACAATCTACAGCAAAAGCACTCATGGCTTCCAAATCTTTATCTGTGCGGGACTTGATTGGTCACCTCTTCACATTTGCACTTGACTACATGTTTGAGATTTTAAACTGGATTATTTTACAGACTCTTAATTTGTAATCAGGAGAAAAAGTAAAACTTCCAAAACCACAATCATCTTGCCTACAAAAGTTTTCAGGGCACACTTTGTATAGAGTTCATTACTATGGAGGTCAATGATCAGATTGAAATCAGAAACTTATATGTGTCTAAATGACCCCTTGCAAGGGCAAGTGCTCTTGGTCATAACCTGTGGGGTTTATATCCCTCTATATGTTTAGATGTGTTTAAATTAGGAATTGTCTGAACTAAGTTCTGCAGTTAGAAATAAGGGGCTGTACTTTTATTAGAAGCCACGAGTTCTCAGAGCTATTCGCTTGACCCCAACAAAGTGTGGGGAAGATTTTCTGTGGTGGTTCCCACTTGTTTCTGATAATGAAGTATCCTCTTCAAGACCAGCTAATCTCAGTAAAGGTGAGAGACATTCTCATATCTATTAAGTAATGATTTATATTTCAGAAGAAGATTTTTGAAAGCAGCAGCATGTCTTTTGTCTTCTATATGTAGGACAACAGTCAACACTTAAACTAAATGAGCACTTTTGCTACAACTTGTTGGCAGTTTGAAATCCTGTGGGGAATGGCTTCATCACCTGCTTGAGAGCTATCACAGCTCACCCATAGATAGCAATCTCATTAACCTTGAAAGCTGAATGATTACAGAGATTTACCCTACAATGATGGAAAGGTGGTATCTTAGAATCACACCATGGTTTGGTGTGGAAGATCATCTAATTCCAACCCCCCTGTCATGGGCAGGGACACCTTCCACTAGACAAGGGAGCACAAATATTCTATCCAACCTGGCCTTGAATACTCCCAGGGACAGGGCATCTACAATATCTCTGGGAAAACTGTTCCAGTGTCTCAACAATCCTCACAGTAGATATTTTCCTAGTATCTAATTTAAAACTTCCCTCTCTCAGTTTAAAGCCATCACCCCTTGTCCTGTCACTACAGCCTTTGTAAAAATCCTTCTTCAGCTCTCTTGTAGCCTCCTTTAGGTACCAGAAGGTGCTATAAGGTCACCCTGGAGCCTTCTCTTCTCAAGGCTGAACAACCCCGACTCTCTCATCCTGCTGACATAGGAGAGGAGCTCCAACATCTGACCATCTTCCTCTGGACTCGCTCCAACAGGTCCATGTCCTTCCTGTGCTGGGAACCCCAGAGCTGGATGCAGTGCTGCAGGTGGAGACACAAGAGCAGAGTAGAGGGGGAGGAGCACTTCCATCCATCTGCTGCCCACACTGCTTTGGGTGCAGCCCAGAACAGGGTTGGCTTTCTGGGCTTTGAGTGCACATTGCCGGCTCATATTGAGTTTCTTGTCAATCAACATCCCCAAGTCCTTCTCCTCAGGGCTGCTCTCAATCTTATCTTCATGTCAAGGCTGCAACAAAGCAAAATTGATCTTGTAATAGCAGTGTCTGGATAAAAAGATGACTCCTGGCTCTTGGCAGTTTCAAGACCCTTTTTATTAAGTCTTTTCCAGACTAAAGAATTCTATAATTCTAAGATTCTTTGTCATAATTTAAGTCATTGTTTGTAAGTTAAATGTATGAAAAAAAAAATGTATGAAAGAAACCAGCAACAAGGAGAGAGATAAAATCACTTGCTTCCTAATTTTCAACTCTCATGATCTTGTGAAACTACTTTCCTGTCCAGTGGTACCTTTGATATGTTCTCTGATTGTACCCAAACAGAGCTAAATCTTCCTTTATCTTCTTACAGAACTCTCACCCACCTATTATTTCCATGTATGAAAAGCAGAGGGAGACATAGGAAGTATTACTTCTCCAAATAAAAGAATTTGGAGCTATCATGGGCTGTACAGGGAAAGGAAAACATTTCTAACATGTGAATATATATAATGGAATAGAACTTGCAAAACTTTTGTCAAGTTTGAATTGAGAATCCCAGTGTTCCTATAAGGGCTTTATTTGTAGTAACACCTAAGGAGAACATGTTAAGTTTACAGCCAGTGAAAGACACATGCACACACACATTCACAAAGTGTATCTCCATGCAATACCACACTTATGACAATACAATTTGTTTCATGCCAAGTGCTGTGTGCCATAGATCTCTGTCTCAGCACAGTATACATAAACTCCACCAGACTATACTCAGTTCCTAGACATGGTCTTCCTAAACTGATTTTTTGTCTCTCTAGAGAGCTTTAAGTCTTGAAGCCCTGTCATGTCTCAGACTGTGGGCATGCTTTTCTCCACTGAGGGCTAAATGAGCATCTCTTACATTCTCACACTGTGGGAGAACCTTTGGCAATTTTTCATTATGATTTTGAATTCTGGCCCAGCATTCTTATAGGCTTATTTGAGTTTGGTGCCATCCTTAGTCTTATACAAGTTCCTCTTCTATTCAAATAACAAATATTTGGAAAAGAAGTGGGACTCAGATGACTCTTTAGAAGAGATCCGATGTGGAATCTCTCCTTCCTGCCAGTTTGCCAATGATTACTTTCTTGGTACTTATTTTCAGCCATCTCTTTATCTACTTTATTGTGAACCAAGGTTGCTGTCTATGAGAGCAGCCTAGAATATAACCAATGAGATATGATTCAGGTAGGTGGACTTCATGTTCAGTAACAAATTAGCTGGACCACCAGGTTCAAAGTGTATTACAACAGCATAAAGTCCAGGTGTCAGCCACAGAGTAGCCTTCCTTCAGGGTTTACACTGAGGAAAATAGTATCTTTATTAATGAGCTGTACAATCAACACATTTGTGCATAATACACAGCAAATTCTGTGTATGCAGCAAGATGAAGAGGAGTCAATGCTTCAGGTAATCTCTGGAGGACAGGGCTGATGTGTCAGTGGATGCTGGCAGCCTGAAGGAATGGGCTGGCAGAACATTAACATTGCTCAAAATCAAATTAAAATTTTGGCTCCTCAGTGGAAAGCCCCTGTGTAACAGAACAGGTTGGGGGCTGATTGGACAAGAAGCAGCTTTACCCATGGGGTCAGGAAGTTTCAATAGCCTGCCTTGGCAGTAAAGGAAGGTGAACCTTGTCACCCTCTCCAAGTCCCTGAAAGGAAGTTGTGAGGTGCAGGCTGTCTCTTCTCACAAGTAGCAAGTTTTGTTAGGATGAGAGGAAACAGCCTCAAGTTGTGCCAGGGAGGTTTAGTCTGGAGGTATTTAAAAGACTTGTAGATGTGACATTTAGGGACATGGTTTAGCGATGGACTTGGCAGTGTTTGGTTTACTGTCACACTCGATGTCAGAGGTCTTTTCCAGACCTAAACAAATCTATGATTCTCCTTTTCTGCCCTGAGTAGAGTGCCTCTTTCATTTGGACAAGAAATTTGGAGCCAGATTCCAGGAACTGGAAGCCCAGAAAAGCCAATATGGAAACCCAGTTTAGTCCTGCCTACCTGTCCAGAAACAAGGCACCTAAAAAGGTCTTGTGTAATTTCCTTATAGGAACTGAATCCTCACTAGAATTGGGCCTTTTATTCCTATACAGGGATTACATAAAATACTAGATAAATAAATTCTTTTTTTTTCTTCCTTTCTTTTTAATTGGAAGATCTTATTTGAATTTTTGGCAGGACTCTTATACACACACAGAAATAAGTAAATCATCTGTAAGCCACAAAAATCAGCTGGGGTCAAATCCTGAACTTAACTGAAGATCTTTGTAAAATCATGGACTTAAGCTAGACCCACATTCCCCAGCTACAAATCAGCCTTTCTGTTGAACAAATAAGCCTGCAACAGAGTGTTGTATTTTGTCCAGAAAAGCAAGCACACTTACACAAGATATTTCATAGAAATCATCCATCATTGTGCCTCAGCTAAATAGGATGTCTTTCCCACCTCAGAGAAGCTGAGGTCTGGGTGTTTGTCTCCCCCAGGGGACAAAAGATGCACTCCTTCCAGCCTGTATGATGTCTGACTTTGGTAACTAATAATGCCTGGTGAGAACTCAGGGGTTACATAGGACAGAAGCTTAAGGCAGAAGGAAGTCCTTAAACTTGGAGAGCTACTTTTAGGACATTGTCTTGATCTTAGATGATAGAGCATCTACCATGTTACTTATGATAATTCTAAACCTCAAGGAGCCCCAGTCTCAGCATGAACATAGAAGATATGTTTCAAATGCACTTATTTCCATATTGTCTTTTTTGTACTATTTCCCTTTTCTAACTGCTAAATTCGTATTACAGACATGGCAGCTATGTTAGTAAAAGCTAGATGTGAATTAATACTTTCAGTAATCATGTTACTAAAATATAAATTTAGAGGACTAGAGGAGTAATTTCTATTCAAGATATTTTTGACTGCATTGACTGATTGTGACTAGATTCATTAGGCAAGAATTTAGACCAAATCTATATTCAGGCTACTGGTCAGAACCATGAGGAAGGTCATGATATCTGTAAATTTCCAAAGCATTTACCCAAACTTACCCATCCACCAAAGAATGTTTTCCTATCTTAGTCCTGTCAAATTAGGCAACACCTTGCCTGACTGTCTGATTTGTGAGGCTCTGATCACTCTTTTAGGGAGGGTCAGCACTAAAATCAGCTAGAGATGGTTTTAATTCAAACAAACCACATGGAATTGCATTCCCAAAAGGATACATAATCAGGTCCCCTAGTTTTTTAAATAATTTCCTGACCACCAAGTTGTACTATGTTGTAAGACAGAGAAGCTATATCTGCATTAAAAAAATCAATTTAATAGCTGTGGCTATTTCATTGCCACAACTTTCTAGCCTGGTGGTTTGGTCACTTGGACAGTGAGAAAGTTGCATTCCAATACTCATTTTTGGAAACATGTAAGTAATTTCTATTAAGTTTTAATTAGAAAGAGTCTGCAACACATTTCTCCCCTTTCTCTGAGAGTATATGACAGATTCAGCACTTTTCTTTCTGTACTCTAATGAGTATCAGGACACAGGTGAATACATATTCAGGTAGACTGAGAAGGGGCTAGAGCCCAAATAAAACACAGTGAGGGCACAAGCATTAGCTAATAACTATCACATGAACATTGCTATGACAGCAATTTACCCGTGCTTGTCAAAATTTCCCTGTTGATACTTCAAAAGACCTCAGCAGTTCTCCTTCATCTCAAAACAAATATCCATTAGTGTGGTCTTTTCAGAGCAGGTTGGATTTATGAAAATGTATGTTTGTGAAGAGTTGAAATTGTGTAAATTCAGACTGCATCCAACACACAATTGCAGTTAGAAAAGATGAAAAACACATTGAAATACTGAAATATTATATTTCAGTACTTTAAATGATTTTTTTCAAAATATAATCATAAAGATTATGCTGTAATTTAATTTAATAACATTTTCTTTTTTATCATAAAAGTCTGATTGAAAATTAACCTAAGTTGACAGGAAAGGAAATAGGAACGTGCTAAGAGGGGACTTTGTTTGCATATATGAGAACCAAACCAGGCTAATTAAGGTTGAAAGAAATATGTCTAACTAATTCAAGATGAAATTGTTTTGTTTACTGTAATAAATCAAAAATCCTCAAAAAGTCAAATCATGACTTGACCAAAATTTTGCCTGACACTTCCCAGCAAAATGCATGATTTGACCAGATCCAGCATACATTCATGGGTTGATGAAAAGGCCAAACCACAGTGGGGAGAACAGACAGTCTTTGCTAATGATCTAATTCTCACAGCCATGGTAAAAGCCAGCACTGGATTTTTATTTATTTCTTCTCAAAAGTCCTGAGTATACAGAGAACAGCAGAACTGGAAGAAAAGCATTTTCTTCTGTTTTGTTCAGCTATTGTCAAGTAGTTATGCTCAGGTGGTGTTTTCTTTTTAAAAACTATATATTTAAAACACAAAGCCATGAAATGTTTAACACCATTCTGGAAAACCGATTTGTACAGAGTTTAGTTACATTTATTATTTAACAAGTGAATGGCAAAACTTACTTAAAGTTCCTCCAAGCATTTCAGATATTAGCAGGCTTTATAGAGATAAGAATAACAGGATTACTAGGGATGCCAATATTATACAGCAGAATTAAAAGCTACAACTAATATGGCTATTACTATCACTTTAGAACTATGCTACAGTCTATTATGCTTTCTTAGCAAGTTAATGAAATTCTTTGTCCCACACACAAAGGATCTGCAGTATAATAAAGTTATTATTGAGAGTAATTAAACCTGTTAGAATAAAAAAGGATCACTGGCAAAAAAAAAAAAGGTAAATGCAATTCACTTACTCAACAATCATACTATTGTTTTGTAAACAATACGAATTTTTAAAAGGCTTATCACTTCATGCTGTACACAGATCTTTTGAAAAATATCGGTGCATGTATTTCTTTGAATGTCTAAATCAGTTTTTAAAAACAAAGTTTTTCTTAAAAACTGCAACAGGAATGTAGCTACAGCAACTAAAAAACACCAAGTGCTATTTCAGGAGTAACAAGTAAGGTATACAAGCTTTAAAAAATTTCTCCTGCCAACAGACGTTGTTTTTCTTTTATTGTGGCTTAATATGGTTTTATAATTCTCTTGGCTTTAAGACCAATGACTTTTTAAAGTGTAAATTTGATTCCTCTTACCTTATGCTGAAGGACAGATTGATTTGTTAGGCATTTTGGTTTTTTCACATATTAAAAATTAAGCAATAAGGCACAATGTGGAGGAGTGATTATCTGATGATAATCCCAGCATCCTGAAATTGCTTTATTGCAAATATAAATATATTTTAGATTTTTCACTGGATATTAAGAGCATTAGCATGCCCATAGAGTTTAATCTTCCCCTTCAGAATATTAAATTCATAAGGCTTTTTTTATTTCTAAGCTATTTTTTAATGTGCAAGACAGGACTTCATATACTCAAGAAATACTGTAATTGGCTGGTGCATACTCCACTGTGGAGATTAATTTACAAGCACTGTACAGTTCTGCTAAAACTACTACTCAACCTTTCAAAATGTCAATAGTATATTTTCCCAGCCCTGTAAACACATTTTGATACACAATATAAACTTTAATGGTAGTTTTAAGACACCTCTGGGGGTATGGTTATTTAAGCAATAAGACACAGTGGGGTGTGAATTATGGTATAATAATTCCCTACCAACTGCATTGTTAGGCACAAGGCCAAAGGCCAAGAGACCAATGAACACACGAGGTGTGAATTATGACTTCATAAGTCACACTCTAGAGTGTCTTACTGCCATTAGAGAAACATTTAAAACATGTTTTAAAGCAAGTACTTTATTCCTATAGTACTCTACTATAATGGAATATAATGAAAAATCTTTCCAAGTAAAAAGTTAGCCGTTATGTAACCTGGAATTAAGGAAAAAAAAAGAAAGAAAATAAAAAAAAGTCTTCTAAGTTTGTCATATTACACTGTGGTGACAAACTTTAAAGAACTGCCCCAGAAAATATACGTTTTACCCAAGTTTGCAAACAGCAAAAGCGTGAAGGCCTTCTGCACAGGGGATTTTATAATCTGCTTTGCTCATTGTCTGTAGAATCAGATTGCCAGAATCAGGGGTGTACTGGCTTCTCCCATGTAACTGTGTTGATGAAGCTGCTAGAAAATCTACACACCTTTTTTTTTCCACAGTCGTCCATACTGCTGTAATAGGGCACAATGTGGACTTTGAATAAGTAGCAGAAAAGTTCCTTAAGACCTCATTTGAACTCCTGCAGTTGAGTTCCTGAGCTCCTGAGCCTGCTCACAGTTCCAACACAGCTTTTAGTAAGGACTGCAAGTAGGATAAGGTATATTTATACTGTTTCCCGTTTTAAACTCCATTTGACAAATGCATTTTCTCCCCTCTGGGTACTCCCGCATTCCAAGTGCAGCAATGACAACAGTGTCATCTGAGATACACAAGCTCACCTTACAAACAGCTAAGTGACTGGGAGCAAGCTCACTGCAGCAGCAGGGATTTTGGCATGATCTAAACTGGCTTCTCACTCAGTTTTTACAGCTTGTCTTAAACTTGCAGGCTGCTGTGGATTGATTGCTACCAGTGGCCGAGCCAGCTAGAGAGCATTAGGGTTAGCAATATGATGGAGTTTATGAGAGGGCTATTTGCCAGGCCCATTTGGGCAGTGATAAGCCTCAGGGCATGTCTGCACGTCTCAGTGCACCGAGGTGCTCAGCACTGCTGGGCTGGCTGGGTAGATGTTGTTGTGCCGATGGATAGGGACGCTGTGCCGTGTGCCAGGGATAACAACCTGCATCCTGGAAGCAAAGTAGTTGCCAGGTCAGGATAATTAGCTCTCCTGCATCCAGTTCTGGAGCTGTTTCATCTTGCACTCACAGAAGGATCTCTGTGTGTCGTGGTTATCAGAGGAAAAAACCAGAAACCTCAGTTCTTGCAGGCACAGCCTCGTTCTGACATCATTGTGTGGCAGGTGAGAGTTGTTTTCTGCAAAACCTCGCTCACAGCGGTTACCTGCCCCTCCTGGATAAAGTCATTATCTGTGGCCATCAGTCAAAGGTAAGATTTGGAGTCTAGAGTTCCTCATTCTCCATGAAATAGAAATGAATAATCTTACATAGAGGACTTCAGTGATGCTAACAGTTGGTAACAAGGTAAAATTCTGAGCTAACTTGGTGCTTCCCCTTCCTTGTCCACTCAAAATGTCTGTTTTAATCTCCAGCAAGAGAAGATGCTTAATTCTGCCTACAGCTTGATGATACTCATGGGAACAATTTGAGATTGCTGCTTCCCTGTATAAACAATCAAACAAGCATGTGATTGATTTTTGCTGTTCATTCAGCCTGATTGAAACTTCTGTCAAACATGATGGAAAAACCTACACCTCTATGGATTTTTTCCTTTTCCAGCCAAGAGTGAGCACACCATTTTAGACCTAGTTTATATTTGAAAATATTTGTTTTATATCCACTTGCAAAACTGGAAACACTTCTTCCTGGATCTCAATAGGAATGGGAAAAACAACCAAGAAAAGGGTTCCACACCGGCTCTACATACTCCAAGAACTTAAAATAAGTAGCCCCAGAAAAGTACCTTTAAATATATATAAATTACACCTTTTAGTGGCAAAGCAGTATTTCAAAGACTGCTGGGCAATAACTAACAAGTTCCCAGCAGCATGTTTTTCATAAATTAACATTACTGCTCAGAACTCATCTACACTAACTAGAATGCTGCAATTTCTGAAACCATTTCATTACATGAAATTTGAGGTATAAATGCATCACTGTGCTACCATAATAAGGACATAATACTTTGATATACCCATCTCTGCAAAGCCTTCTGGCCTGTAACAGTAAATCACAGACCTATTTTCATACCTCATTACCATTATGTATCTTTCCACTGACACCTGACCTTATGCATAATCAGGTATGAATTTCAAACCACACTTATAATCTAAATGAATGCCTCATTATTTTACATAACCTAGAATGAAATAAGATTTGAGATGTAATTTCAAATTCACAGTTCACACATTCAGAAATGCAGGTCCATCAAAAAGAAGTAATGGGCTCTAATTCATGACTGTGAACAGCACCAAATCACTCCTGCATATAGGAGTTTTGCAAGAATTTCAGGTTTGGATTTTAGAAAGAATATTGCCAGTTCTGAAAAAAAATAACACAGTGTTGAAGCTGTTTGGTATGTTGTTAAAGATAATCTATAAAAGAAAAATGCAAGTACTGAATTTATTACCTGTATTTTGAAGAAAGAACGACAGCACCAATTGCATGAAGTCATAAAACACCAGAAATAAACATGTAAATAATCTCCATGGAACACAGACATCTACAAAGAAATATATATATAATATGTATACATGTAATATAATAAACCCATTCATTAGGGAACAAGAAACATATTTTTGTACTGTATAAAACAGCTGTACAGTGTGCACACAGACTTTCCTGATCTCTCCAAAATGCCTGTCAGTCACTTCTCCCCATCATCATTTGCTTAACATATTTTTTCATTGTCCATGGGAGAACTCTAAGTGACTGTTTTGTACTTTTAAACTAAGTACTTATAGTGCAGTTTGTCTCCATATATATATACACATGCATACATATATATATACTTGCTGGTGCACACATATATGTATACATGCATATATATGAAAAGAACAAACACACACATGTACACACACACGTGACATATCTAAACAACTCCTCCATCCTGTGCTATTGAATTAGTGCCTGTAAAAAATCCCTGCACGTTTTGTGAAGGGAAGAAAACTTGCTGATTGTGCAGATTGAAGTCATTAGATGGTTCCATTCCTAACAGTCTGCAAACACACATCTGAATCATATGGTGGTATCCCATATGCCTGAAGAGAGTCTGTTGCAGGAGGTATCTTCTACCTTCTTCAGCAGCGTCGGCTTCTTACAAGGGGGTGGAGGTGGGGCTGTGATTCTTTGCTCAGTGTTGTGCAATATTTGCTGCCAGTCTTCTCTCTCTTCACACAGCTTTCTCCTCCAATCTAGAAGCTCTTGTAGAGCCACACTCTCATTCTCGGAAAGTCTAAGCTGATGAATAACCTGTGAGAGGACAAGAAGAATAACAATAATAATAATAATAAAGGTGGGTAAAGAAAACAGATCAAATAAGCCTGTTAACAATTTGAAGCAAATTTGTCCTCCAAAAAGGTTTTAAACTCTTTACATTGAAAATAAAGAACATTAGTGATTTAGAATTGCCCTATTGCAGTCTCATGGCTGAAAGTCACAGAGTCTAAAGTCACAATGTCTGAAGTTGTATGAAGCAACTGCCAAAAATTAAACAGAAAAAACTCCCCTGTGTCATCAAAGGGTACACGAACACAATTTTCTAAAACACACAAAGCAGACTGCCTACAAATGCTGCAGGAGTAGCAAGGTTTTCCCTCTTAATGTAAATACCCAAATAGCCATAACCAAGAAACCATAACCTTTGTTGCATATTAGAATCAGTAAAGCTACTTGTCAGAGACAGGTGGTATCCCCAGCACCAGGGGCCAGTTCCTGTCTTCCTCCAGAGTATACATTAACAACTTTTTAAATTTAACTGTAGTTGGCCTGAATCTATTTATAAACTCATTCTGAAGTAGTCACAGTTCTGTACTAGATTCATAATCCACCTAGAAGAAACTGTTCCCTTCCATTTAACTCTTCTATTGCAGTGATTATTTATTTTGTTCAAGTCAGTTTGAAGCCCTCATGGCAGCACAAGTCCATGAAGCAATAAAGTCCATCTCACCATCCTTCAAGACTTGACACCTAAGCAGTACAGCAGCCCCTAGAGCAAGTACTGAGATCTATCGGCTTGGGAGCATTCTGTAGCAGGAGAGGCTTAACTAGAAAATATGAAACAAGCCCATCATAACATCTAATAGTCCACAACCCTTATCCTGTTAGCTTCTTTCTTAAAAACACCACAGGAGCACCTGTAAGAGGCACCTATGGCATGACTAAAATGCCCACATTTCACCTCACACAATGGCCTCACATTAAGGCTGCATTTCTACTTGTCATAACGAGGGATGGCTGCAGGTTAGTTAAGAAAAAGGAAGTGATGTGCAGTGCTCATGAGACACCCCACACATGATTAGTTCCAGTTACAAGGAAAGCTGAGTGACATGAAGGGCATTTTTGTCACTGATAGACAATGGGGTTCCTGGGGCAGAACTACCTGTGGGCTCTTCCTGTGGCTTCTGCTCTTCCTCCCTGGAATAGCAAGTGGCTGGGTACAGAGGCTTACCAGGCTTTACAATGCTATTACAAAAGTGTCCTGTGCAAGTCGGATGCACAGGTGCACATGCACTTTTCACATGCACATGGTGTCAGAGAAGGAATGAGCCCTTACACAGATGTGCCTGAATATGTACAGGGAATTTGCTTAATTTTTGGTTGGTTGATACTTCAAAGAAAAATGCATTAACCTATAATATGTCTTAATAACAGGTATAATAAAAAGAGTTTAAAGTTCTAGATTTTTTCTTAAAGAAGAAAAATGAAAATTAAAGACTTAATTAAAGTGTATCTCAACTGCATATCACTATAAAATTAAAAACCTCTTTGCTTTTATATTTACACAAAATGAAACACAGCATGTCAGCAACTCAGATGAAAATGAAATGTTTCACATATATTGCTAGAGGGATATCAGAGACAAAACATACTGCCTTTTCTTTATTTCAGTGGTTTATAGAAGATTAGAAGAGAAAAGTTTGCACTTGGAAACAACTTATCAAGAAAGACAGGTCAGGTGTCTTTATCCTATAGAACAGCTGGATAGTTTCTGAGTCACCCACGCCTGGGCTTACCCACTCCTGGCCATTTTCTGTAGTTATGAGCATAATCCATTTTAGAACACACATAGATTGGAATACAGTCTTCCCAACTTAGACACCTTATTTGTACCCAAATTTTAGACATTTCACGAATCTGCACTTGGCATGCTTCTCAGAGAGGTGCTGGAACACACAAGAACCAAGCTTTGTTAGACTGTCATTCCAAGAGTTTCACATGAAAGGGTTTCTGAGATGACTAATCAAAGACATGCCTGAACACTAGAGGATAAATATAGTTATAAAAAAATAGATATTTTGAAATTGTGTAATTGGATGTGCTCTGGTGACAAAAGTTTGATAGCATGACTAATGAAGTCTGGAGAATTTTCAGATTGAGAGATGGACAGAGTATTTGAAAAGAGACAGTGCTAGTGCCATTCCAAGGAACATAAAGACACATAGGTGCAGGTGAGAAGTGAGTACATTTTGCCTGGGCATGGAATTGACAAATGCATTCTGTTTATAACTTATAGGCATTAAAGAAGATTTATCATACTGCCCCTGCTTATGCAAGCTGTAAATTAATATTAGGTTATCAGTTAGAGCTAATTTTCCAGTGCATAGTGGATCAAAGTTCTTCCAGTTCAAATAAGTGTACATATTTTATCACATTTTCTAAAACAAGGATGGAAAAATATCTTAAACATAATTATTCACTGTGAAACTGATCTGGTAAATAAACTGGAAAACAGCCTGGATGAAGGACATGAGATGAAACTGAAGTCAAAATGAAATGGGGGAAAATGCATAAGTGGCAGAGCTCTAAATAAACCAATTAATTTAATTAGGTCTATTTGAATAACATGATATCTTTTCTCTTTTCCATTTATGATTAGACCTGTGATGAGCTAAATATCTATTATACATATTCATTATAGAAAAGGTTGGCTGAATAATTTTACATGAAGCACAACATAAAACAGTAAGCTATGTTTCTTCATTATTATTCTATATCCTGAGCAGGTATTTTGTGAAGGTTGAACAATATGTGTAGGAATTAATTACTTTAAGACTACTGATCTTTTTAATGGACACTAAGCAAACAACTTCCACCAACTGTATCGGCAACAACAACTGTAGACCAGGATTTTCGTACTCAAAGTCAATGGTCAATCAGACATGATAAACACAGCATTTGGGCTAGACCCACAAAATGTACAGTATTTGAATATTTGGCATTTAACAGCTCTGCCATTGGGTGGAAACACCATCCCTGTGTTTAGTATCCAGAGTTTTTTATGAGCAAGCAAGAAAAGTTGAAGTGTCAAAGTGACACACAAAAGAAGAACGTGTGGAGTTACCACAGCTATTAACTGGAACTGCAATGGATTGAAGGATTTAAACCAGATCCATATTTTCCATTGCAAAATATGGCAAGATGGACAAAATAAATTTGTAATGAGCAGCCCAGGGAAGAGCTTTCAGGATTCATTCTTTCCACTTCACAACCCAAACTCTCAGGCTGCAAAAGCAAATTCTCTCCTCCTGGCATCAGGGATTTTAGTTGGTGACAGAAGACTCAGTTCCATCACAAGATGTATGGAAGGACTTTCATCATTCTCTAGAAGTTAGAGCATATTGGAAAATTAGAAGATGTGGATTCAGCTTCTCTGTGTTGGCCCTAGCTAAGATGAAAATAATTTTCCTCTTTGCATTGGGAGCTAGAAAAGAGCTGATAACACTCCAGAGTTTTGGCTGCTGCTGAGCAGCGCTGGCACAGCCTCAGCACTGTCTCTCCTACATTCCCACCTGACCAGTAGTCTGGGGGTGGGCAACATTTTGGGAGGGGACACAACTAGGCCAGCCTACCCAAAATGACCAAAGGGATATTCCATACCATATGAGATCTGCACACCTATAGAAAAAGGAGGGGGAAGGGAAATTCATTATTTACAAAGTTTGCCTTCCAGAACAACCTCCAGATATGCTGAAGCCCTGCTTCTCAGGAAGTGGCCAGACATTGCTTGCTGATCACAAGTAGAGGATAAAATCTTTTTGGTTTCTTTTTCCTTTGCTGCTTGTGCATGCACAACCTTCACTTCTGCTTTAGTAAACTGCTTATATCTTGACCCATGAATTTTTTTCCACCTTCTTTTTCCCCCTATCCTGTTGCAGGGCAGAGTGGTAGAGCAGCTTGGTGGGCACTTGGTGTCCACCCAGGGTCAACCCTCCACAGTTCTTTCAGGTTAAGGAAGAGACCAAGCTCCCACATGCTGAGAGGAACACTGCTACTACAAGGGGTGCACTCTGAGTGCAGAGCAGAAGGACTCTGACTCCTGTGCTTTATGCTGCCAGATTAGTGTGCTAAAGTAAATCCTTCAGAAAGAGTCCTTTGTGGTTTTAATGCACAAAAAACCACTGGAGACAGAGCACTTTGGTTATAATGCTGCCAGTCATGGAAGTCTTAGAGCACAATTTTGCCTATACACATTTGAGTATTGCATACTCATTGGAGAATGAGGCTCTGAACTGCCTTTTGGATTTAGGCTTGTAAATTCTGCCTAGATTTTAATTTATAGCCTAAAGACATACTGGATTTCAACTTTGTCTTAGAATCAAGATGAGTTGCTATAAGGTAAGTCAATAAATTATTTTAATTACAGTCTATTTCACACGCAAGTTAAAAATTCAGCAAGTTTTTAATTATAGAAAGTAAAAGGTTTCATATTTTAAATAATTTGTGATAAAAAGTATGCCAGATAAAGTGATTAACTGGCACATTTAAAATTAACTTTGAGTTATTTAGAGATTTAGCTCTAGAATCTCAAGAAATTAATTCTGCATTCAAAGATCAAACACTGTAACTTTACAGAGGATGTTTTGTAACATTAAGAAGCAAAGAACTTACATTCTCTGTTTGTGTGTCAAATGCAAGAGAGTCTTAATTATCAGCCTATGACTAAAGGGCTCATTACACATTCTGACGAACAGAGATTTATTATTGGTAGATTCTTTTCACTATTTCACCTCAATTTGCTCCCTCACTGCCGAAATGTAGGGTTTACCTTTAAAAAATATGTGTATACTACTCTAGTAATTTTTTTTCATTTGTGAGTGCATTGTTTTTACTTATATTGACCAGAAATGAAGTATTTAATTACATATGGTAATTACATATTATTTAAAACATATAAATATTTTGTTTGCAAAAAATGAAGCACTTCATGTTTTATTACAGTTCTGGTTTTAGTTGCTTCTTTAAATTTTAGTAAGATTTCTGCTTATAGACATATAAGCACAACAGAATATCACAGAGCAATTTTTGGACATGCAAAGCATATAAACCTGTGTTCCTGAGACATTTGCATTTTGTGGCTAGTTCATATTTTTTATTTGGATAAATAATGCCAGTTGTTTTCTTCAACAGATTTATCAGTGTTGGTGCTTTCAAAGTGACTGTCAGTAAATGTTCGCAGTTAATTATTCCATCGTTAATTTTTCTCTTCCATTAGCGAAGCTGAGGTCCCATCATGGAATCCACGGAATCCATGGGAAGACTGAATTCAGAAGAGCAATGATTTTACCTTTCTAAACTTTTATCAGGATCTAAAGTAAATTATGCAATAAATGTATAATGTTGGTGATAAATTATCATAATTATTTTAGAAATGAAACTGCCTTGACAAAACCCCTGTTTACAATCTCTTTCAGTTTGTAGGCTCCCTAAATACGAAAGCCAAATAAATTTCAGCCATTAGGTGACTCACAGTTAACTTTATTACAGCCCTCAAAAGCAGTTCACAGACCCCAGTGGATCTTCTGTGGATCCCCAGTTTTAAAGACAGCAATGATAAGGATGTTCTTACCTCTTGTTTCAAAATTAGACACCATTTCATTCAGTAATTCAGAAGATAATTCTTACTGGAATTATTAACAAGAGCAGTATATTTGATTCAACTTATATGCAGCTCTCACAAAAATGTTTCTAACTCATTTTAATGGCTTTTTTAATTTGATTTTTTAAAATCTGATAAACCCCTACACCGACTCTTTCCAAACATACATGTCACAACTTTATTTCCAAACTACTGAACAGGCACACTGCAACCTCTCCAAAAATCCTAACCCTTCAGGTACCAACAGATATGTTTGAGGTTTTTTTATGTTAAAAAGAGAGCAGAAAACAGGAAAGGATTGCTTTTTCACCAACTGCTCAATCAAGGAAAACTAAAAATCAGTTAGTCTACATGTTGTTTACCAATATAATATTTATTTAAATACATAAGGGGAAAGCACACGGTAAGCTTAGGGTATGTTAAGAAGCCTATGTAAGCGTTCAGCATAAATCAAATCAACATGTAAATTTGTGTTTGATTGGGAAACCTACATTGGCCATGAACAACCCCAGCACAGAGCAGAGAGCAGCTATGATAAATGAGCTTCCATGCTTCAAAATTCCAATTAAAATCCTCAAATAGAAATGTAACACTGGGATTCAAACTGATTCATGTGATTGTCATGGGAGTGCTGGAACAGGCAGTTTTTTGCAATAGCAGACCCACTGAATAGAATAACTTGATATGTGATATACAAAAAAAAGTGATTTTAGTTAATTGTTCTTTTAAACTGCTGATGATTTTTCTTTATGTTGAAGCAACTTTACAATGTCCAGAAATAAAGCTCCGAATGGATGTCAAATGGGTTCATTGAAAAGGAAATGGCCAAGAGGACAGGTACTCTGTCTGGCGCAAATCTAGAATTTCTCTGGAGGAAGTATGCCAGCAAAACATTAGTGAGATCCCTAAATGAAAATACAATGCATTTGCTTTTTTCTAAACAGGAAAATACCTTTTTCTCTCTCAGTTAAAATTTCTAACTAAATCAAAAGAATAAACTTCTTTTAGAAGAAGAGTTGCCATATAGATGACAAACCAAAGGAAGTAATAACTTGGCTGACCTATAAAAATTTGGGATAATCTTAAAAGTAACTTTGTACTTAATATAAAATTTAAAAGGAACAACATTTATTAACAAAAATGTATTGCCACATGATTCAGGCAGAAATGTTTTATCTTCTGACTAACAATTTATGGCTTTCTCTTGGATATATTTTCAAGGGACAGATTCAATTTTCTTCCAAACATCAGTTGTGGAACGATGCTGGAAGTGGGACAGTCTCGTGGCAGAGATCCTGCAGACACAGGTATCTTTGATTGCCCAGTCCAGCCCTCTGCTATCACGTGGCACTTGGAAAGCTCTCAAATGTCATCCTAAAAGATAAATTCCACTGTTTGCCTTAGTTTCACTTTCTAATAGGATTTTCCAGAAGAATTAATGAAGGAAAAATGTACTAAGGATAATTGTTTACTAAATGAACTCTGCCTCTGGAAGCCCTTCCTCACAGACCACTGAAAACTGAGAGCACACTTGCAAAAGGGACATCTCGTTTCTCTGACTTTACCCTGGGTAGCAGAGGCTTCTTGTTTTTATTAGAAAGAGAATCTTGGGCTACACACACCTATACTGTGCCTCGGGCAGGATATTTTACATTCATCTAACTGCAGTTCTATTTCGGTGGAAGTTGTCTGTTATTCTGCCATACTGTTGTGGTTTCCCATAGGGGTTTTTTGTTTGTTTTGGTTTGGTTTTTTTGTTCTTGATGTTGTTTTTGTTTTTTTGTTTGTTTGTTTGTTTGGGTTTTAAAGTTTTTGTTTTTATTTGAGGAGGAGGGAGGTGGTTGTTTGGTTTGGGGTGATTTATTATTATTATTATTATTTTTTGAAGTAATAGATTTTAGTCACAAAAGCAGGACCTGTCTCCCATAATTTTGTATCTTTCAGTGAAGTAGTTATATCAATATTATCAAAAATATATCAATAGTTATATCAGAGTATTTCCAATGAATTATGTTAGCCATCTTCCATATAGACTGGAAGTATCTCAGCAATCAAACAAAGATAATATATCTTTGCAAAATAAAATCAGCACACAAATCCTGAGTACAACTGCAATTTGCAATCTGCTAGAAAATAGCACAAGGTAGGTAATGTTCAATAATATATGACAGTACATGTCAGGCATACTGATTACCTGAGCTGGGAATCGAGTTGGACAAGTCTATACATTCAAAACAGGTGTACTTTCTTTATTTGGATCTTGTGGCTTTCAATTTTAATTTTTTTTTCTGGATGAGTGTTTTTCAAATCTAGATTTCTGATGTAAACTAAAAGGTGGCACACTCCCAGAGTGACTAAAACATCAACCATCAATAAATATTGAATTTGTTTTTTTTTTCCTGAGGTAATATTTATCTCCAGATAAACTGATTATGCAATGCTCTCTAAAAGCTTCAAGACATCCTCCTAATTTGCCTCTGATGCTTGAGAAAAAGAATATGTTCAGACAGAAACTGTGTCTTTCTCAGGATGAGTTCTGAAAACAAATCATTTTTTACAGAGGTTTTTGGTACAGCTCACCTAACAATGCTACTGCTTTGCACCTAATCTAACAAAAAATATCTGACAAACTAAGTCATGTTGCAACTTAATTGATCTCTGCTTTTTTACAACATTAATGGAGATATTTTATTTGACTAGATAGAGACTATGTTTGGCACAATGCTTTCAAAGTAATTACAAAAACAATCAACTTCTATTTGCTGTAGTTGGGTATCATCTTTTGTTGTATAAAAACACTACACTTATGGTCAAACAATGTTAGAGGAAAACATCATTTAATTTACGGTCTGTTGGCAATCTAAATCTCTGCTATCTGCATGCAGCAGTGTGTGACAGCAAGAGAATGAAGGGCAGAGGAGCTGATTTATTCCCCCTCACACCCAGCACTTCTAAGTGCAAAATGCAGTCACCCTCCACAGGTGCTGTCAGTGGGGTGGTGGACCACACTCCCATTGAGCTCAAATTTGAAGCAGCCTTTTAGGGTGAGCCACTAGCCATTGTGGCTGCCCAAGAGGGATAATGACACCTTTTAGCCAAATACCAGAGCTTAGGGAGGGCATGGGGATACTCAGGAGGTTTTGTTGCCTTCTCTTCTACAACCTCATTTACCAGGGGAAAATGCAGTGAGGATGAAGCACTGGAGACAGAAAAGGTGCCTGGAATGTGTAGGGAACTGGCTGTGACATCCACTGGTCCAAGGAGGAGGATCTGTGCTTTCACCTGTGGAGGTCACAGTGGTCAGATCTGGGACATACCTGCTTAGCAGAGGGGCATCAGCCCTCCAAGAGCCCTTCACCATAGACACCAGATGATGTATTTACTGCTGAATTTACACTATGTGCATTATGGTATTACCTCATACCATTTCACCTGTAAGGCATATGCTTTTGAGTCTGTAAATCTTCTAAAAATAAAGCCACAATGTGTTATAGGACCTTATTTTTGTCGCTGTGTGTGACATTAAAAAGAATATTCTTTGTGCTACTGTCAAAGCAATAAACAAAACACAGTGCAGGGGGATATTCTGATTCAGATCAATGGTAAGTATATTCCATGTCTCCTCTTGGATGTTACGTGTTTACGAAGGTGTTAGTGGTTTTTTTTATTACACCAGACCTGTTTGATTGCCACTTTTTGCTTCAAAGATGATCAAAGATCACTCCCAGCTATTAGGCAAACCTGATGGACAATAATCTAATGAAGGTTAGAGCCCAGTGTTTAGAACTGTGACAAAGGGTGGGGGATAGCAACACATTGCAACACATTCTTGACTATTCATTTTTTTAAAATTTTGAACAGTCAACAAAAGAAATGATTGGCAACAAATATTAAATCAAGTAGGAACAAAGAAGACCCTTGAAACCATAATGAATATGCAGCTCTTTCTGAGGGAAGAGACTGCTGAAAGCAATGAGATTTCATTAAATAAGAGCTACGGCTTAAGCTGTAATGAAGCAATAAATACATACTTCACGAATATGAAAAGACACTTCCAATTTAACATTGTCAGATGTTGGCTCCTATATTACTGCAATCTGCCAATCTGCACCATGGGATTTAAACAAAATAGAAGAGATAAGACTGCGGATTTTCTAATATAACCATATGTGAAAAAATAACCATGATTTTTTTATCTCACCTCTTTGAACACATGGCAGATAAAACATATTTCAGAAGTGGGTAACCAAAATCCTACACCAGGGTATGTCATATGTCTGATATTACTTAACCTACCAGGATGGCAAGCTGCATGTTTATTTGTGTCTTGCTCTGGGAGCATTTCTATAGGATTGAATGCATGTGACATCATCTGATTACAAATAGGAAAAAAATTCAGCCATTCAAAGCTAAACTGGACAGAGGCTTTGCATCTATCCATAGAAAATTTTATATCTTTCTTCTGGGACAACTGAATCATCAGGAGACTATGGTTAAGACCTAACTTGCACAGAATGCAACCCTATAAATGTAGGCAATCATTGCAATTAATTTTATTTTATCTTACATAAAAGATAACATTGGTTATCTTTGGTAACCAATGGTTACCAAAGATAACCAATTGGTATGTGCATGAAGAAGAATATCATATCTAGAACATCATATAGAATTTCTACTTTTTTCCTCCTTAGTCCCTCTCTTTTTACTGCATCACCCTCTGCTCTGTTCTTGGTTCTTTCCCTCCTGTTCTTATCTTCCTTTTAGTTTTTTTTTTAATCACTTCTTCAAGTTGATTCCTTCTCTCTGGCTCTTCTATACTTTGTCTTTCCAAACCCCTTATTCCATTTCATTATTTACCTTCTCTCTCAGTTATTTTATTCTTTTTCCAGACTTACTTCTTAGAATCATCTATTATCTGTGCCTGGTTTACTCCCCACTCCCACCCCCCCACATGCTTATTATCACTCTAGTCTTTAATCTGTCCCTCACTTCCCATCTGTTCATTATCTTCAGGTTGTCCATCTCATCCTGTTACAGATAGACCATGTTGCTTGCTGCCCACATAAGAAAAAAAGGAATCTTTTAGCTGGCCAGCTTTTCTTGATTCCACTATGTCTTTCTCACACCACTTCCCACTTCATAGTGAATGGTAACAACAACTTTAAAATGTCATTGAAAAAAAACCCCAAACCCAAACCCCCAAAAAACCTCACAGTCCTGGATCTGTGAAAAAAAAAAAGACAAGGCCACTTAACTTTTGTGCGAGGTACAAATATAGAGGCTTTCTTTTATTGACTCTATTGCATCTTGCTGTCATTGCTGACATTACAAAGAATTTATATATTTCGATGGTTTTTATGCCCTTTTAAACATAGACACTCATAGCTGCTGTTGAGAACAGAGGAATCACTAAAAACAGTCTGGAGAGAGCCCATTGGACTGGTTAAGGAACTGAGAAATACTTTGTGTAAAAGAGCACAGGAGCAATATTTTAAACAGCTTTTTTATTTTAGAGGAGGTTTTGGGTTTTAGACCCTGCTAAGCAATTTCAACACTCGTGGAGTAGCCAGAATGCTCTGGGATCACTTCCTAGAGTGTGACTGAATAGAAATGACTCTTAGTCATATCAGAATTTCCTACCCAAGCAAGTTTATGGCAAAAATGACCAGAAGAAACATCTCACATTCTGGTGAGGTTTTTTGCCTCTGGAAAGAAATTATGGCATAAGAATTTGAGACTACAGATCCAGGCACACTTGGAACTGCCAAACTGTTTAGACAAGTCACTGAAGCAATTTGAAACAATAATTATTTAAAGAATTTAAAATCTGTAATTTAAAATCAGCTTGGAAAAGGAAGATTCCTAGTTTTTTGCTGTTTGGGGAGCAAGAGGCTGCCATAACACTTTCTGTACAGGTTGAGTTAGAGGCATAGCTGCTAAGAATGAAGTTTTCTTGTAAGGGTAGATGAGGATATTGCTTCTTGCAGTACCATTCCACTGAATATTTTTTGTTTGTAATTTTGAATATTGCCTTGATTAGAATGTTTTGGTTTACAAGGAAAGCACAAAACAGGAACTACAGCTACTGTGCTGGGTTGGGGAAGAGAAATCGTGTGGCTCTGCTAGCAAAGAGTTTCCGGAAGATCTACTGTCTGAACAAACTAAAGCATATGAAACTTTTCAATAACTGGTTTCACCCCCAAATTCATGGTTCAATTTTCATCTTCACAGAGAATGAAGATGAAGTTGCAGTGCTATATCAGCTGTTAGGTTTTTTATGTTTTATGTGAAATTCTACAACCTATTGATAAAAACACTTGGAAATCTATAGCTGTAAAGCCACAAAACAATATGAAGAAAAAGGTAGTAGTTTAAAAACCCCATGGTTTGTTCTTCTTTTGACATGCAAGACTCTTATTTCTTTTGACGTATGTTCTTTCATTCCTGAGGAGACAAAAATTAAACTTGAATACTCTTCCACTTTTTCTAAAAGAATAAGGTAGAATTTTATTCCATAACTTTCCAATGAGAAATATTTTGTTAGTATTTGAATTGTCCAATGTTTGTCCTTTTTCATCATCCAGTTAAAATTCACCTTAATGTAAGCACTGCCCTAGGAAATTAGCATTTATGGCCAACAGTGAAGCTTTTTTTTCTTTTTTTTTCAGCTGACTTAATTTTCGGATGATCATCCGGATGATGTTTTACGCTTGATAACTACTTTCAAAGAAGTTTGTTAAAAGATTGATCCACATGCTGCATGTTGACAGACACTGACCTGAAGAGTTATCTCTGGAGTGTGTAGATTTGCAGTGTGCAGGATGTGTCAGGCAGTGATGCAGGCAATTAGCACCTGATGTGACAACACAATGGTACTGTAGACACAATGTCTAAACTTAATGGAATGTATTTTCACCTTGAAATCCTGTGACAAAAATGAAATGAACTAACCTTTACTGTCACTTCAGTAAGGAACTAGCAGGGAGATATTTAAACAACCCGTAAATCTTGGAAGGCCCTGAAAGCTGGTGAAACAGTTTGCTTTAGCTGAAGTGACAGTGTCTGCCAAGATATCCAAGGACCTAAATTTTTCTCTTTAGAGTAATTAGTCAATCAGTATCTTAACAGACCTGTGAAAAAATATGTCCCACTTCATACAGCTGTGCAAGAATTATTTTAAGTGATAAGGTTACTACAGTGAGCCTGGCAAAGATTTTTACAATCAGCTTGTATGCTGTTAGAGTCACTAGCAGCATGCTAAGAAATGTCAACAGTAATTAAACCCAGTCATTTTCAAATATATGCCATGCTTTGGCAGTGATGAGGAATGCTTTTCACAGTAAGAATTCTCAGCCCTGTGAACATAGATTTTTTTTATAGTTTTTTTTTTTCTTTTTATGAGAAGAAGAAGATTTTTCCCTTTTTCTTTTGGCAACACCATTTTAGAAGATGTTTATTCATTAAAGGAACTGTATCAAAAATCCCAGAACTACAGTTTCTTCTCTCAACTTGTCATAGTTCTTACTGAGCTTGAATTTAAGGGTTGTCCCTGCATGTAATTCCAAGTACATTGCATGGAATTTATTTTAAAAATTTGTGAAACGCTTTGGCAAAACATCTGAAAATTTACTGAAAAGTGACATTTCAAAATACTGAAATGAAATTGTGTTCAGGTTTTGGCAAGTACTTTTGAAAAAATAAAAGCACAAGCTTGCAAATGGTTAACAACTTGCTTCTAAAATAAAACATTTAAATGTTGTTTCCTTTTGCACAGAAATGAAGAAGAGGACAGTGTGTCCCCTATATCCAGTTCATTTAACTTTTTGTACTGTACTCATGTAATAATTTAAACATGACCTTCTTGACCCAGGTAAGCTTATTAGCTCCAGAGGTGTGAGGTGCTTCAGGACAGAAGCTTCTCACTGTGTGAGGTTTGTAACTGGAGCAGTGTCAGAGGCTTGGACTTTTCATTTGCTAGAAAGGTCTCTTTGGCCACTCTCATACCTAGTAAGTACTTGGCTGATGTAATAAAAATGTAACAGAGACAATTGAAAACATCCTCATCCAGGATACTCATCTGGAGACAGAAGAAACTATTTTTTTCACAACAGGGTCAAAATCAATTTTTGAGAGTCTGACAGGTATGGTGAGGTGTGGTGTGCAAGATGGATGTGCTCCTGTCTATGTTCCAGTCAGCTCTGGCCAGCCTTACTCGAGGGAGAAGCGTAGTGCTGAGTGCTGTCTCGGCACAATTTTTAAGCTCAGAATAGGCACTGCAGTTACATGCTTCTGACAGTAAGGCAGAGAAACAAAAAGTGAAGGCTTTTGTACTAGTTTGCTCACATATTTGTCCAGTTGAAACCTATTGTTTTTCAAAGTTATGTTAACACCAAGTATGATATCACAGGTTGAATCTTGCTCCTGCTGGAGTCAAAGGCCAACCTTTGGTTTAACTTGGCTAGGGCCAGTGATTTGCTGTTATGAAATGTCAGCTGTCCTCCACAGACAACAAGTGATAAAGCACTTCTCTTACTTTCTGTTAAAATAGTTTGGAAATTGTAAAATTGGTTAATGGGAGGTTTCTGTTGAGAAAAATCCTCTTAGCTCCAACTTGTTTCCTCTTTGGACAATATTTAGCTTTACTGTAAACTTCTTACAATCATCTCAAATAAAAAAAATTACTTGGGACTACCCTTTTAGAAAAGTGCACTGAAGACATAATGACAACAGGAGAATACACTAATGCCATTTAAGTGAAATAATATAGTAATACATTTTTGAATGCCCTCATGCCAGAATTGGCTACTTAGAAAGTAGTGGTTCACATTAGATACAAAATGTTGAAAGAATTAAGAAAACATCTTATGAAAAATTTTATCCCTTTTCGTTCATTTAATGCACATAAAAACTAATTATATGTTGCAATTTTTAAATTAACTCATTAGAAATATTAAGAGAACCAATGCAAGCTTCACATTACCTTAGTACCTGCTGCTGTTTTAACTGGTAGGTATTTTGATTTTATTACTTACTGGTATTTGTACAAAAATTGTGAAGAGCATTTTTAAAGTCTTCATTGCTTTTAAATAAAAAGTATGATGTAATTATGCATTTAATTCTACTAGGTTCATGCAAGTATTTCTGGTATGAATGAATCAGTATCTTGAGAGAGATAACATCTTGGTCCTCTCAGGTTAAAAGACATATTTCCTGCCTGGAAACAGCATCCTCACAACCAGCAGCAATATGTTTCACAAACTTTGAACTCACTATAAGAATCTTTCAGGATGATTATTCTTCCAGCAAAAAATAAGTTGGTAGTAAATTCATTATTGTCTTTAGCTCAATACAAACCTGTTAAAGAAGTCTGCATTTTTCAATGCCAATACCCAAATTTGAATCAAGAGACAGCTTTCAACATATGCCTACTATGATTTCTTTCTCTTTTAGTGGTTTAGCAGGCCATAAATGAAATATTTACCTGACTAGTGTGGCTCTCCCTGTGCCTTTGAATCGATGAGCCTGCTGTAGTGCTGGCCGACAGTCTGGAATAGTCATTTTCTTCTGGTAATCCTAAAGCAGAAGAATACTGATTTACAATCTGAGATTTATGCACTGGTTGATTTCAAAATAAGATCCAAAAGACCTTGATATGTTTTACTAAAAAAGAAACAAAAAACCCCAAATCACACATTTCCTGAATATTTCCTATTTCCATGCTTACTGAAACAGAACAATTCTTTTTTACCATGCAGGAATAGTATCATAGGTATGCATGCTGGTTGACAAGAGGGAGCAATTTTAACTAAAGAACCTGCAAATAACACTTTACCTATACACTGGCCAGGGATTCCTCCTGCAATGCAGAAATCCCTGGCTCATCTTCCCCTGGCTTGTTTTCATGGCAGAAGCAATGCAAAGGGAACAAAAGCCACACCTGCAGCATTCTGCTCTCAAATCAATACCTCTCTGTCACACAGAAAGTCAATATTAGGTCCAGGATTCAAAACTTCATCCCCTCAGTAGAAAATGTTTATTGTAAGTCTTATAATCATTGTGCACTCTCAATGTGGGAATTAGCTGTCCAAAATTTAGGTGTGTAAAAACCAGTCATCCAGTGTAAAACAGCCAGGTAGTCTCCTTCTGTAGTCAAGAGAAACAAACACCTCTGCAAAGTGATGCTATAGTCAGGCTCATTGCTTATGCTTCCCCATCACTTCTGCAGCTGTGGGAATTCCATTCACATAGCACTACAGAGGATCTGAAAGGTGGGATGAGGGGAAGCAAAGGCAGAAGCAGAAATGCAGGGAGTCCACGATGGGCATCATTAAGCACCTCACAGACCAGAATCACAGACACCATGGTAGGTCTATGTATTGGGTCTAGCAGAGCTGGAGATCATTTTTCCCATAGCAGTCCTCATAGTGCTGTGCTTTTGGTGGGTTGACCCTGGATGGATGCCAAGTGCCCACCCAAGCAGCTCCATCTCTCCCCTCCTCAGCTGGACAGAGGGGAGAAAATATAACAAAAGTCTTGTGGGTCAAGATAAGGACAGAAGAGATCGCTCACCAGTTACTGTCATGGGAAAAACAGACTCAGCGTGGGGAAATGAACTGAATTTATTTATTACAAATCAAAATCAGAGTAAGAAAATGAGAATTAAAACCCCTTAAAACCCCTCTATCTCCCTTTTAGCTTCCCCCTTATAACAGTCCCTTCCCACAATTTGTAACTAGGGACAACAGTTTTTTAATTTTCTTTGTTCTTCTGAATAAAGCTCACATAAAGTATTCATAATTATGGATCTTTTCCTACATCATCTGGACTTCCTCTGAACACACAGACAGTGAAGAAGGCGAATCCCTTGTCTGAAGCTCAGGAACCAGATCAAATCTGAGAGAGTCCAGCATTTCAGTTCTTTACTGCTTGCTGCAAAGGAAATCTGACCCTGTTCTCTCAGTAATTGGAACTATGTGCTGTTTTGAGGTGGGATTATCATTTTTGAAGCTGGGAAATGATATATTAGATACGTACAGGGGAAAGGTGTGACATCCAAGGTCTCTAGTGTACTGCTAATCTTGTAAATTATATGTCAATTATCACTATTGCTTTTTATCTACATTAAATACTCCAACTAAAAATTCTCCTTTTGGAAGATCACATGTTTTTGGTTGAATTAAATGCTTGAAATAAATTTCCCTCTAAAAAATCCCAGTTTTTGTGAATGCAAGACAACCCCCTTTTTTCAAATAATTTCCTGAACTAATAATTTATTTACATGGATTCAGTTTGGATACATCTCAAATAAAGTAATAAAAAATTATCCAAATTTTAATTCAAAGTACCTTCTAAAAGTAGGTGCTATTCATTTAATTCAAATAAAAGGTAGATTGTAAAATATTTTCATAATTCTAGACCACCACAAATGAATTCAAATACTTTCCTAGGCCAAGCAGCAAGTTCTGAAAAATATATTGATCTTGTACTATGTTAATACACTTTAGGATTGACTGCCCTAGGACAGCCTTGAGCTAAGAATCAGCTTATCAATGATTTTCTGTTTATTTCTCTAAAAAGCACTTTGATAATTGGCCTTATCAGATAAGTAAAGTTTCCATGTACAGCAACAGCACATTGTCACAGACATGGCAAGCAGAGGCTTGGTAGAGTTTGGAAAGACAAATGGAATAGCTGATTAAGTCCTAAGAGCTTTCCTTTACATACACCTAAGTAAATATTAGGATACCACAATTGTGCATTGAGTAAGACCTTGCTTAATTCAGTCCAAGGTTGGAAGCATCAGTTTAGCTGGGCCAGAGGCAAAATTACAAGAACCTAAGTTAATCAGGGGCTCAGTCTGGAGTACAAACTACACCATCTGGATTGGGCTTTCCTGCAACTATTCTCAAATTACCAAAGGTAAATTGAATTTGGCTTTTTTTTTTTTTTTGGCAAAATTAAGTTTGCTATACATTATTGCTGCAATTATATTTGGCACTGTTTTGGGTGATGTAGGATCACAGCTTTCAGCATTGCAATGTAAAAGGTTATTTCAGGCTTTCTGATTACTTTGTGTATTTGGCAAAAAGCTCTTTCTTTCAGACTAAGAACTCTGCTAAGTGTGGAAGATTTGTGGCCAAGTCACTGTTTGATAGCACAGAGCTGTAGAAAGATCCTACTCCTATCAAAACTAAAAGTAGAAAATAAGAGCAATTATATTCATGATACAAAATGAAAAAGCAGCTTCTATGAAAAATCTGAACTCAGAGGCATGTTATTTCCTCAGGATTAATGCTTTTAGAACCTTGAAAGATATTCGTCACTGCTCTTGTACCATTTTGTATTGCAGTGAAAAACAATATTTCATTCAGTAGTAAGGCACCTACAGCAAAGGGAGATCCTGATTTTCTATTTTCTGTCCCACTTGTATTGATTATAGGACCAGAATCTCAAATCTCAGTCCTCCATTCCTTAGGCTGCTTATAGACTTGGAGCTGAAGTAATTACAAATTCCTTAACAGAGGCTGTTTTATTTTCTTCACATTTAGCTTTTATTGGTGAGGGGCTTATCAGTTCACACACACAAAGTTAAGCTAGTTCCAGAAACATATTTCACAACTCAGAAGATTCCAGCCTGACTTTATCTTACAAAGCTCATTCAAGGAAACACTTCAACAATTTTATGTTACAAGAGTTTTGGGATTAAAAATTATTTACCATTTGATACTGAATTTCCATTTTCAGCAGTCACAGAACTGGTCAATGGATTAGACGACTGAGTTCCATGGTTATTTGCATTTTTATCCTGTGTTTCTGATCCAGGATCTGATGTATTTGGATCTTCCCTGCTCCTCAAGTTCAGATTAGTTTCAGCACCTGACAGAAACAGAAAAAATTATTGTCAGCTTCCTTTTAACTAGTGACTTTCACATGTAAGTAGATGAAAACAAAACTAACACAGAGAGACAAAGTTACTTTATTAAATTCATCAAATTAATCATTAAATTCACAAGTCCAGTGATAAAAGTGAAAGGTTTAAACCATTGATTTTTGCAGGTTTGGCTTTTTTGTTTGTTTTTGTTTTTGTGGGGCTTTTTGTGTTTTTGTGTTTTTTTTTTTGATTGTTTTTTGTTTTTGTTACTGCTCCACTTAAAGCTTTTTAAAGTTTAGGGGAGTGGAAGGCATTACAAAATTTCATTTGTGCTGTTTCTTCCCACACAAATATCAGTGATATAGCTCACCAAGTGTCTGCATTGCCTCTATGTTAGATTCTATTTCACATGAGCTTACATTGCACTGTCATCACTGCACTAAATGATACTAGCAACAGATATAATGTGATTTTATCCTTTTTTTTTTTTGACCACCTACCACATGAAACAAACTGGCTTTTGAGATTAAACCATAGTAGCAATGTTCCTCCCAGCAGATCCTCCCCGTGGCCATTGTTTACCAGCCTCAGGGCTCTCCAGCCATCAGTTGTCATTTTCTATAAAGTGCCAGGTTTTCAAGTCAGAGCCTTTTAGCTAAATTTCTTCAAGACATCAAGAGGAGGTCTGATCCTGTAGGAGTTCCAAAGCTTTTTAGCATTTGTTCAAAGAGAAGGGCAAAACAAAGCCCTTATCTTCTTCTCCCTCTGACTGACTGCACATCCACAAAGCAGAGCAGCTCACAGCAAAGTGCCTGGAGCTGCCCCTGAGCTTGCCTGGCTTTGTCAGCCCAGTGCTCCACAAGAAACAGGGCTCAAGTCATGGGCTCTGCCCAAGTGTGCTCCCCACTGGAGTTCAGGGGCCAGGGACACGTTCAGAGCTAGAAGACAGGATGGGGACAGCAGCAGGGACCCCAATGCAATACCTGTATCCCTGGCTATACCCACTCCACTCCAGTGTGACAGGGCTGATGAAATGCTGCACTGGCAAGGTTATGCATTCTTTTAAGGATTTATCTCTCTTTTCTGCATTTGTTGGGGTTTTTTGGTTGGTTGGTGGACTTTCTGTTTGTTTGTTTCTGTTTTGCATTTTTTGGGATTTTTGTGTGTGTTGAACATATATACATATTCCTTCCTTGCCATAGTCATGTTTGATTCATAGAAGACAAAGCTGAATTGAGTGCTTTCTCCATTTCAGTCTTCCTAACTCCTTCTGCTCCCTCTGAGGCCTGGCCTTAGCTGGACACCTGATGTATTATGGCTGACCTTGGTGCAGAGGTCCTCCTGTAACACTCTAAAATGGAAATGTTCCTTTTATGGCAACTCTGAAAGAGTTATTCCTTGATTTTAGTTGTCATAATGACAGCAAGAACCAATAGAGGTCTAAAGACTAGCTATTAAAACCAACATTACAGCTTTCATCCATACTTCCAATAACATCCTCAGCTTTCCCAAAAATATGATATATTCTTATAAATCTCAAGCACATGAAAATTTTTCAAGGGGAAAGAAAAGCATTTTCTTCACCAGGTAATAGATACCTAACCTGAAGATTTTCCAGCCTAATGTTGACTGTTCTGACATTTTTTTTATTTTTATGCCTGAACTAAAAAAAAAAAATCCATCTGATTTGGAAAGCACCAACATAAAAAATTTAATTAATTAAATGAAAACTATAAATACATTCTGGTTACCTCAGAATATTTCATTTAATTGAAAAGGTCTTTCCTATTTTTGTTTTGCTTTTAGTTATCTAACACTGAATTGTTCTTAATATTTCCTTGTCTAAAAAAAAAATCTGTCTTGAAAAGTCAAAAAGTTAATTTTCAAACTGTCAGATAAAACATTTCCATGTTTGTTTGATTTTTGTCCCTTCCTCCATTGCCCTCATTCCCATATCATTATATTTTGTCAGATCTGATTGGATTGTTGCAGTGACACTGTTTCATAAAATGGATCTTTAGGCAAATGTGCTTTGTATTGAAGAAAATTAGGCCAGCTCTACCCACAATAACTGACTTGGGAGAGGCTGAGATGGAAAGTCTGAGATGGAAAATGCATACGGTACAATTACAAGAGCATGCCTGATTTAGCTTTTGTACAAGCAAGTTGACTGCAAAATGCATCTTTGCAGCTCATTTTAAATTTGTCTGAAAAGGAAATGTCACTTTTAGATGTTAATAGTCAGTGCACTTGTCTATAGATCAAAATCCACCTACATAATTATTGTGCCACTTTTTACATAAAACTTGGGGAAGTGGCTGGGATCCTTATTTTTCTTGATATTAGAAAGATTTATTGATTTGCCTGACATTTGTAATTCATTTGAGAATGAGCAAGTAGAAAAAAATTTTCTTGCATTGCTGTTTGCAGAAGCCTTTTTTTTCATAGGTACATTGATATGTTTTCAGGGCATTCATGAAGAGCTCTTGGAAAAAAATACCTTTTCTTCTTTGTATCTGTAAAATAAAATACTACAAAGAATTGTGGATAGCTTCTATTAGGCTAGAATATCATACTAAATTGGCAGAAATAAGTAGTGGAATATATGCAGCATATCTTTGGGGAGAGCTATCTAGACAGAAATTTGTTATCCCATTTGCTGTATTCAATCACTGTAAGAAATGCACCCCTTTAATTTCTGAACAAAAAACTATATAGAGAAAATATATTTCATAGTGCCTTATTTAGCTGATCTTGGGGGTGGGAAAGAACCCTATATTTTATTTCAAAATAATCTGGATTATATAAAGGTACTTGAACTAATTTCCTATAGATAGGCATCTTCAGCTCCTCATTGGAGGAGATTCATGTGAGTCTGTAGAACAAGTTTAACTGCATACACCAGCAAACTTCCACCAGACGTCAGGAGAGTGCCCCTGAAACCAGCTCTGGGCAAGCTCCCCCTGCTCCAGCCTCTGCCCACAGGACCATGCTCCAGCCCTGAGCATGTACTGTGTCCAGTTCTGGGCTCAATACAAGATAGACAAGCTACTGGAGAGGGTCCAGTGGAGGGTCACAAAGATGATGAGGGGTTTGGAGCATGTCTTTTATGAGGAGAGACAGGGGGAGCTGGGCCTGTTTAGTCTAGAGGAGAGAAGACTGAGAGGGGATCTCATCAATACATATAAATGTCTCAAAGGTGGGTGTCAAGAGGATGGTGTCAGGCTCCTTTTGGCATTGCCCCGCGGCAGGATGAGGAGCAGTGGCCTTAAACTAAAACACAAGAAATTTCACCTTCCACATTCTGACTGAAAACTTCTTTACATTGAGAATGGCAGAGCACTGGAACCCAGGGAGCCCAGGGGGCTTGTGGAGTGTCCCTCTCTGGAGACATTCAAAACACCTGGATGTGTTCCTAGGTAACCTGTTCTAACCCCTGCTTTGGCATGGGGTTGGACTGGGTGATCTACAAAGGTCAATTCCAATCCTAACAATTCTGTGATTCTGTGATTGCTGGAATAAACTTGTTCCAGGTTATCAGCATCTTTCTGCAGTGGGAGGCACAAACTGGCCACAGGACCCAGATATGGTGTAAGAAAGAGTTCAGGGTGGAGGAATGACTGGCACAGCCCAGGATGCAGTTGGCTGTCTCTGCTGCCAAGGCTCACTGCCAGCTCTTGTCCAGCTCCCAGGGCGCCCAGCACCCTTTTCCCAGGGCTGCTCCCCAGACAGCCTGATTGTACGAGGTAATACTTTTCAAGGTGCGGCACTTTGTGTTTGCTTTTTCATTAAACATGACAAAAGGTCCTGACTTTATCTTCTGTGCAGGGGTATCCCTCTCTGTCCTGCCTCCATACTATTCAAAATACCCCTGAGCATAACAAAGATGTCTCCTGACATTTTATCATAATATTTCTATTTAAAATTCCTACTGATTCCTATTTTATCTGTCAAGTATTGGTCTGAAATGCACTTTCCCCTCATGTTTTCTTCATCACCTAACACAGAAGTTTGGACTTTTCTCCACATTAATGTTGACGTTCTCCTGCTGCCATCAAACCTTGCAGATATAAGTATGCAGTTCTCTCTCATCCCTTATGAACTTTCTGAAACTGTCAGAAATATTTCAGGGCACAGGAAAAAACCCCTTATGTTTCCCACATTTGAAAATCTTCACCAACATGATGAATCTTAGCTTTTTGTTCAGATTTGTGCTCTGCTGTTCTCACTAGATGGATGGATTATTTAACAGGTTTTAGTATTATTTTTTTTAAGTAATGACATCTTTAACAGTTTTCAGCTGGTAATAAATTTTTTGAGGAGTCATCCATGCCTACTTGCAAGAGACTAGCTACAAAGAAGTATCAGCTGTAGGAGCATGGTGGAAGTTCATGATTATAAGAGGAATACAAGCTTTAAGTGAAAATCTAGAGTCTGCAAAAGTGAACAGTATTTGAATTATTATTTCAGTAAACTGACTTTGCCAAAAAGATACCTCTGACTCAGTAAAGTCCTACTCTGACTAATCTTGCAGTTAATGAGGACGTATGGACTAAAAGGATGTATGCATGTTTGGATTGAGGATTATTTGTCCCTCAACTGTAGAATAGTTACTAGCTGGGAGAAATCACATGTACAGTGCTTTTTTAATCAGAGGATGACAAATCAAAGTGTAACAGTTATTTCCTTACAAGCAAGCTCCATATTCCAATAAATCCACAATTAATTACGTCAGCATTACTTGAAAAGTGCAAGAGGAACAGTATGCACAAGAGGCAGCTCATGAAATCCTCAGTTACTCATCATTAGTGTTCTTGGAAGAGACTGAGTTTAAAACTCAAGATAAAGTCATAAAGCACAGGATGGACAGAATTGCACTTATTTTGTAAAAAAAATTTAGAGTATGGAAATTATGGAAATTAATGTATTTGCTTTCCCTCCCCCCCATTTTTAAGTCATATCTCACTTTTAAAAGAAACCAATACACTGAAAGTCTACATGCTAGAACTTTTTTTTCAAAAGATTGATTTAAACGCTTTTAATTGAGCTATGACTTCCAAATATCCTATTACAAAGCTTTTTTTTCCTCAAATATAAAATGTATGATCCTAAGCATCATAGTTATTTCATAAGTAGTATTTAGGCTGAACTAATGCTTTATCACCAAATTAGAAAATGAGCCAGTATTAGCTCTATTCATATGACAGATTAAAGTACAAAACTGAAATATTTTGAGAGAGTATTAGTTTTCTAAGGAACTCAAATACTTAGCCCATTTTATAAAGTCTAAAGACAAAATATAAATCAATGACTAAAATTAGCATTTAGGTGGAATCATCATAGACTTTTTGTACAGTAAGATATGAAAACCAGTATGTTATTAAAGGCCCAGCAGTAACTCACCTGATAGGGTTGTATTTTGCTTTTCTGGCAAATCCCTTGTTTTGCTCTCCTTTCTTTAAATGTGGGTATATCCACAACGTATATGGATACATATATCCCCATATGCTCTTTTTCAAATACTTCTCCTTTTAACATTTAGTGCTCATTTACAGTCTGACTGAAAACTCAGTAATAACAACAGAAGGCTCTACTGCTTTCTGCAGGTTTTGGATCCCATTCATGCTTACCTTGGATGCTTTGTGCAGCACTGCTTGCTTTGTCTATCCTGGTTATTCAAATGTGATCACAACTGTTCTCTGGCCCTGAGGCAAATGGTAAGAGACCCATATCAGTGCTACTACACTTTCCTTGCCCTCCACAGCAGAGAGGAATCCAAATCATCTACTGGGAATAGTCCCTGGGCTATGTCTTTTCCTGAACCACACCCAGATCTGTCTGGAAGGGAGCCAGCCTGCCAGGTCCCAAACAACGCTGGGGATTGCTCTGCACTTCCTCCTGTGCACAGGAGAGAGCTGCCATTCCATTGCCATTGGCTCACTTACCAAAACAGATACAGCCCTTCACTTTGACAGCACTAGTTACCACAATCAAAAATCAGCGGTCAATATTAATCTATCTCAGAAAAAAAAGAGGAAAAATATGGAAGAAAAACTACCTCAAAATCACATGGGGCTAGTGAAGCCCTGAACTGTTGCACAGCTTCTACTGAAGCCACATTGAAAGGTTTCATCATGACTGTACAGGGAGAGCAGATTCTCCCTAGTTCTGCTCTGGTCTAAATTAAGTCATGCATTCCTCTCAGTATGATTTGACATGACCATTCTTTCAAGGCACACATTTCTTTTCCTTAATTAAACAGAGAGCTAATGATGAGTTTCCAGCTGAGGAAATTCAGTGTCACAAGCTAGGCAGGACATATCTCAGTCCTAAAGCTGAAACAATCTCAGTATGAAATCAAAGATTACTTCCTCATTCATGGAAAACATTTCTGTACCTAACTATCAAGACACAGTTTTAGTTATCAAGATCCACAGTTATACATTCTGTATCAGCAACTATGAAAACAGGAAAACATATAAATTCTGGCAGATAAATTAATGTAGTACAAGAGGAGAAGCCTTTTGTACCTGTGCTACCATGGAATGTAAAAGCTAAATAGCTCAATTTCCTTAAAACCTACAGCTGGTATCCAGCAAAATGTAAATTTCAAATCAAGCAGCTTGTCATTAAACATGTTAATAAGAGAGAACTGATGGACCCTACTAACCAACATCTGAAAGTCAAGACATGGCAGACAGAAGGGATTGTCTGTGCTCTCACTCTTTCTTGGGAAGGTTAGGAATACACTGAATCCTAATGGCTGACCCTGGATATTTCTTTACATTTACTATGAAATGGATGTTGTGAAGTGAGGGGAAAAAAAATAAAATATGGTTATTTCAGAAAACTTGTACATATTTTTTGATGAAGGAAAGGGAGAGGAACTTTAAATAAGAACAGGCCATTTTATTTTCCCTCAAATGTTTACCCCATGTTTTGTTGTACCTTTTCATTTACACTTGGTGTTTCCTGTTTTGCTCTGACTTACTGCTGAGACATTCTTTGTCTGTGGCATTTGCTAGCTACCCTCAGCACAGGTTGTCTTGGGTGTCCTTTTGCTGGATAAATGCTTCAGAGTAATTCAGTTTACTCATACGCACCGTGACCCTCTGTAACATGACTGTTTACTTTGTCTGCTGAGAGCTGGAGGCAAACAGCTGCATCTTATTTGCTGAAAGAAATGGAGCAGGCTGAAAACTGTCAAGACAGGATTCCCCCAGCCTATTAGCATGTGCTGCCTGTCTCACCCTTTTAGCTGTGCTGCTGGCTGCCACTGCCATCAGAGGTAATAATTATTCATTGGTTTATTTCACCTCACAAAGCCTACCCTTACAGCAGCAATTGTCTAGGATTCTCCCCCCGCCAGTGACGCTCCTAGGATGGCAGCAGTGAATTTGTACTGTCACTTCCAGCATCCTTTCTCTCTGAGCTGTGGAAGTGGAGCTATCAGATTGTGTTACAAGCTACTCCAGAAGCCACACTCTTTGATGGAGCAGGTAAATACAGAAACAGGCAACTTAATTTGTCTGGGAAGCTGCATTTGTGGAAGCTTTGTGTAAACCTTGGAAAGCAAAGAGAGGAGACACAAGCCATGAAGAATATCAAGTGACAAAACTCACTCTGCTTGAGGAAAGAGCTCCTCTGAAGAATTTTGTGTTAGTGTGATACCAATCAGCCAAATTTCAGAGGCTGGTAGTAAGAAGGAAGTTGCAGAAAAGCAGCTGCAGGAACTCCTAGGTCTGGTTCAGCCCTTAAGAGCTATCAGCTCAATTATAATTTTGTAAATCACAGCTCTGGAAAGTACACACCTAGAACAAAAAGGTTTCTTCTTCTTTCTTCTCTGAAGGATTTGTGCAGTGTGATAAACACCCATACTGTGCACAAATACAGATAATCAGTGGCTAAAAACTGTCACTAAATGCTACTAGTACATCAGGTTTGTTCTGCAAACAGCCCCTAAGGAAAGAATTAAGAGAAATAATGAAATGTAAAACTTCAGGCCTAATTTAATATGGTTTTTTTTTGTTTTAAAAATTTCACCACACAAAGGATAAAACTAATTTTCATGCCTTTCATTTTAAAAGACAATGAAAAGCCAAAAGAGCACTGAACTTAATTTTCTGTATTTTCCCATTCACTAGTGGTGCCAGGAAGAAGGCACATGTCCCTAACTGCTTTAAATGCTACTCCTACCTCCAGTACTCCACTTCAAAGCACTTGACTGCTCTCTCACATCAGGGTGTAGCAGTGTGGAGAGAGCATGAGGGTCAGGGTACCCTCACGTTTATGACCAAGTCTTTTTATCAGTCTCTTTTGAATTGTCCTCTCTTGCTTCTCCATCCAGCCCCACAAAATTCCAATGCTGGATCTGGAACATAATCCACACATCCAGGTCTATAGAGTTGCAGAGTTTCATGATGAGCTCCATGAGTCCTGTCATTAACTTTGGGTCATCACTGAGGGGCTGGAGTTTGCACAGCTCTTGGATACCTGAGCCAAGGGGTTTAGAAGTAGCTTGGCTTGTTTATAAGACAGTCATACTCCTAAATGCCAACCCAACCAATTTTAAAATGACTACTCTTGAAATTATTTAGGTTCAAAAAAAGGTCAACATATTTAGTTGTTAACATTTTCAGTAAGAAGCATTTTACTATATTTGAGGCAGATCATTCCAGTACTTTACAAATATTTTTGAAAGCCTGGACATGAAAGAATATTTACTTCTGCACAGAATTTTGGTATGCTTGATTTTCATTTCAGCCTAAAACAAATATAAATGTCATAATCTTGACATTTTCTTGAAATGGAATTATTGTTCTCTACTGAGGTTCTTCACAAAAGATAATTTAATGCTGAGATGGATGTAAAGAAGTTAAAAACTTCTGAAGAGATTTCTCACTCAAGCTGAGAATTTAATTAGAGACCTTCACTAAAATGTGTGTCCATATTTCATTCTTCATTATGTTTCAAATGCCAGAATTCCTGTAAAATGAAGTGACATGACATTTACTGCCAAATACCCATATTCTTCTTTGGTATTAGGAACATAAATGTGGTACAAATCAATTTCTTTCTCTTAGATATGGCAAATTTCTCACAATTAGTTTACAATTAATGATGTAGTGGTTCCTAAACAAAGTAATTAGTGGTTCTGCATTGTGAATTACAAATAGAATTCTTACTGTTTAAAGAAGCCCAGAATGCTGTTGGTAAAGAGACAGCTTTCTGAACCACTACTGAATTTGGAACCATAATGTCACATCAGATGTTGAAGAAAAAACATTGCTATGAAAATAAAAATCCTGTAAATGTCTACCTGAAGGATCCAAGTCACAATTAAATGTGGGATATTATTAAAAACCTAGGGCTTGAAATGCACTAAGCTGAACCAGTATGGTGTAGTTATTGTACTCAAGTATCAGACAGGATGAAGGGGACACAAAGTAAAACCAGGTCAATGGAGAGGATGCGAAACAGAGTCATTAATTTAAGAGAAATGCCTGCAGTTCTCAGAAATGGACCACATAAAAGGAACAGAAAAGTCAGTGCAATTACTTTTCCTCAGCACTCCTCCTCTTCAGCAGTGGCTTGGTTTGAATATGAGAGAGCCTGCAGTGTGTCAGACCAAGGTCCTGCCTACTCTAGGATCCCTTTCCAGTAGCCAGAGATAGTTACAGTGTAAGGTCATTGGAAATCAAAAATGCAGTGATATTTTCCTCTGTGATCCTGGGGCTGCATAGTCTCCTTCAACCTCTATTCCATTGACACAGTTTTGGAAATGTAAGTAGGAGTGATAAAGGTCTGATTTGATTTTCAATACAAGCACTTAAAATACAAAATAAATATGAATTTTTATGACAATACCCTTTTTTTCACCTGAAAATTAGACTTGATTTGTTCTTCTAATAATCTTCAGGTTAAAATTATTTATGGTAATCACACACAAAGCCTCTTTCACATGTTGGAACAGATAACCAAGGCAAATTCCATATTACGTAGTTTTAGGCTGTAACAGCAAACAGTGAAGTCAACCAGAAATTTAAATGCTTTAGTGAAAAAAAGTCGTAACAGAAACCTATTTACTGCTGAAGACTGAAGAACATCTTCAGCAGTAAAATGTAGTAGTTTTCAGACATTCTGAAATGGAAAATTATTCTTGGTACATTGTGTTTATCCAGAAACAACAGGTCTTTTCTGTGATACATTATCCAGATAATGGCAGACTTACAGAGAGGAGAAGACTGCACATTAAGGTGGTATCTTTCAGGTTACACAGGCTGTATAGATATTCTGAAAATAGGAATTGAGTGTACTTTCTCTAGACTCTTCTAACCTTTTTCTGCTGCAATAATTGAAACCATAATTATTTTCTCAGAAAAATCACCTAGCATGGGCTGAATGGCAACTGTATTGCCAGCAGTTCTGTCTACTCCTGTGTAATTTTCTGTCTATGGCATCTGTGGCTAGCCAAGAAAGGGCATTTTTGTAATGAGTCACATTGAACTCTTACTAGCAGTACTTCCTCTCACTTTTCTGCACCTACAGCAAGAGCTCCAGACTGAGAATTGCAAGTAGTCCGTAAGTTTGCCAATGATGCTAAACTGGCAAGAACTGTTGACTCCCTGGAGGGCAGAGAGGCCCTGCAGAGAGATGGACAATGAACAATTCTATGAAGTTAAACAAGTGTTGTGTTCTGCACCTGGGATGGAGAAACCCTGGATGTATGGACAGACTGGGGAATCAGAGGCTGCAGAGCAGTGCTGCAGAAAGGGACCTGGGGGTCCTGGTCCATGGCAAGTTGAACATGAGCCAGCAGTGCCCTGGCAGCCAGGAAGGCCAACCCTGTCCTGGGGGACATCAGGCACAGCATGGCCAGCTGGGCAAGGGAGGGAATTGTGTATCAGGAAAAGGTTTCTCACCCAGGGGGTGGTTGGGCACTAGAACAGGCTCCCTGGGGAAGCGGTCACAGCACCAAGCCTGTTTTCATTTTGAGTGTTTGGACAACAGTCTCGGGCACATGGTGTGATTCTTGGAGTGTCCTGCACAGGGCCTGGAATCAGACTTGATGATCCTGGTTCGTCCCTTCTAACTCCACATATTCTATCAGAGATTGATGACTCTCCTGTGTTTAGAGATCTGATCTGAAAATTAGTCATAGAAAGTCACCCTCACTCTGTATTAATTAAGGCAATTATGTAAAAAGATATTAATCTCTTTCTGAGAAGTGTGCTGAAGCTTAATTGACTAAGTTTTAATGATTTGAGAATTTTACTTTAAAGATGTAGAAGTCTGATGCTTTATACAATCATTCCTCCAGCATTTACAGGTAAAAGATAAAAGTTGAAAACACAGCTTTTTGTATTACTCATGGTTTGTAAATTGTTAGTTTTTGCTACAAAGGAAGTGTATCTATTTCATTGTACAAATAGGAAAGAGATGGAGATATGATTATTATCTTTATTAAGTTGCTTAAGACAAAAAGCTGAGTGGTTTAGAGGGCAAAGGCCTGGGATTTCATCACAGAAGCACAAGTAGGGGTTTAATTTGCAATCCACTGTTGAGATGTTAGCTGCACAATAGCTTGCTCTACCTGATGATAAGGAAAAATTATTTACTAGCTATCAAAGGGATACTTGCCTTTCACAGGACAGTACTTTTCATACATATACATTACATTTTGTTGTTCTCCAAGTTTGAGTCAATCTCAATAGAGGGTATTTGGCAAGCTTTAGTCCCAAGGTACATCTAAATATCTGTATTATTTGTCAATTTAACTATCTTCCTTTGTCTTTCAGTGCTTAAACTGGAAAATATGGAGTAAGACACTGATATGTAGCTTCACATATCCTATTGAAAATATGTCACTTAGGAAGTAAGAAGAAAGGATTCACATACTGAATGGATGTCAAGGATACTGGACAAACAATAACAGTATTGATAACAATAAATTGTTAACAATCTAAAGTTTCCACACCTTTGCTGTTATTACCAAACCAGTTGGAAAGGAATAGGTCACAGAAGAATGGGTAGACTTGAATATACATATTTACTTGTACTGAAACACTAACAATATTTCACAAAATTTGACACCTATACATTGGTGACATATATAAAGGAAATGTCTTCCTAATTTTACTTCTTAGGTACCTAGATGTAGGGTTGCAAACTTGTGTATTTTCTTTTGCTCAGACACAGAAGTTAAGTATCTATGTCAATTTTTTCTCAACAAGTGGGAAAAAGAGAAAACATTGTGCCTTCATCTCAATAGACTAATGGTAAGAAATTCACCCAGGTTAAGGTAAAATTAAAATTTGCTCCTTCCCCTTCAAAATCCACATGAATACTCACTCTGCCAATCTAAGCATGGGTGATTTGTTAGGATTTATTCTACCTTTTGTTCTGAAGGTGAAATTATTCCCCTTTGCATGGAATAATTTAATATCAACTGTACCAATTAAGAGAAATAACATCACGACCTAGCAAAAATCTAAGTATCATTCTTCCACACTGAGGAACAGAAAATTCTGTCCTTGCTCATAAATATTTAATATGAAATTCTTAAACATGTGATTGTCTCTTCCTTATATAAGGTATGCTTTATATTTTGAATAGTCAAAAATATTTGGATATCCTGCTAAGGAGTGCTGTTTTGTGATTAAAGGATTGAATTTGGTTTCATGAGGTCTAATTGCAAATCTCAGGTTCTGTCTATTTGAGTAGGGGCTTTGCACACAATCATTCAGTTTCAAGCTGCCTTGCAAACTAAAGTTTTCACTTCCAGAAATCACAGGGAATAGAAAAGATTAGCGTGTGTGTGTGTGTGTGTGTGTATTATCACTTATCTGCACTCAAGTCTCATTTTATATAGAGTAAAAACAGATCCCTGCCTAACAATACAGCTGCAGTTTCAATGACAACTCTTTCCAGCCTTTGAGAAATCACCTTATTAAGATTCTCACCTGTTACAGCTTTGTTTATTTGAACTATAAGGTCTGTAGAGCAAAAAACTTCTCTTGTTATGTGTGAAGTATTTTGCATGAAATTGCATACTGTATGATCCTGATCATTGTTTGAACCAGCAGGGGCTAGTGTTGTATAAAAAAAAAAAAAGGCCAGGCTCAACCACCAAGAAAAGAAAGTTGTTGCCATTTGAGATTTTTTTTTTTTGTTGCCCTTCTGAAAGACAATGCTCTCAGTTCAGTTCACAATAACTCTTCAGCACATCAGAAAACCACAAATGTGTTCTACTGTAATTCTGGACGAGCTTTTCTCACAAAGAGGTCAGGAGCCAAAAGGACATAAGTGTTCTCAGGCCTTGAAATTACTCCTCCAGGCGAGAGGGAGACATGCTGGGGGATCTGTCTGTATTGCTTTTATATTGGCAAGGAGGCTTTCATCTCCAAGGCTGATGACCCCATACAGAAACTCCCTGATTCCCATAGGTAACTCTCCATGACTTCAAAATGGCTCACAATTTTACTTTCTAGTTTTAGTTAAGATTTTTGATAGGTTATAACTTCTGAAAACAAAGGAAACTGCACATTACAGAGTGCTGTTCTAGGCCATGTCTTCAACTTTCATGAAATTTTGAGTTGTTTCTTTTCCACCATATCATCACCAATAAATAAAATACTACAAATTATTAAAAAAATGGAAGGAGTCTTCTAGGAACTTAATGTGCATTAGGCAAGAGGTGATAAAAATATCAGAAGTAGCACATGACAACTTCTAGTTTTACCCAGCTTGTAAAGAGTCAGCTCTGATGACTGCCATCTTATTACTTTGCATGAAAGGTTAAATAATTTTTTTTGCAGTTTTACTCCAGAAAATAGAGGAACACTTGATGTACATAAAAAAAGGCAAATTTCAAAAACACACACATATGTTCACTTGTATTTCTTAGCTACTTTAAATCCATCTACTTATCATTGAACTATTCATATGTAACTGCACTTAGTATACAGTAGCTTCCTAGCTCATAAAATATTGATTCAGGTTTTTTATCATATATCTTTCTTGAACTTTGATCTTTCATACTTAGTGCTCCCTTGATGAAATATTTAGAAGTACATTTTCCATGTGAAAGGTAAATTTAGAGTTTTTTTATGGTACCCTCTGTTAATGCACTAGCTTCAACCCACATGAGACCCAAGCTGAACTCTATTCTGGTCACGTTTAGTGGATCATTGCATTTGCAAAAATCTTCCATTCCAAAGCAACTTTTATTTTAAGGTAAAGGCTGGTTTCTGTTTTTTGGTTGGTTTTTTTTTTTTTAACCTGGTTGGAGTGGTTTGCAACACTTTCTCACCAGGTACATTGAGAGAGACTTGAGAAGATACAACCGAAGAACTAAATTTAATAGTTACTTCCCAGCACATAACAATGTATAAACTATATGATAAACCAACACTCCCAACTTAAAAAAACAAACAAACAAACAAGATCAACCACAAAGCCATCAAAAAAACCCACAGAAAACATTCTACATATGTTTATAGCCAGCGAATGTTATTGAGTAATTTTGTCAAAGCAAGCAAAACTACTGTAATAACTCCTTTACCACTTTCACTAATTTGAACACTTAGCATAAGAAAAAAACCATTCTCTTGAGGTTGAGAACTGATGAAGTCTCAGTTCATAGCTCATTCAACATATGGGATTGAATTTGGCATACAAGAACAAGCAAGGTCCAGATAAATCTTTTTCAGGGTCTGGAGGACTCACAAGGGTTCTGTCCATCATAGTTTCTCTGACAGCTGAATGTCTCTTGTCTCCACCTAGACACTAACTTTCACAAAGCATGTAGAAACTCGGCTAATTTTGAGACCTATATCTCCTTGTTGTATTTGGTTGAAAGCAATTTTGGCTGAAGGCTGCCAAGGTTCTTAGGAATAGGGACGTAGGGTGGCAGACAGACATACATGCATACAGAGCAAGAACAAACACCTGCTTCTGTTATAGTATAGCTGTGTAAATTAGGATATGACACTAAAATCAGTGGAGCAGTAGGCACTTAAGAAAATGGACAATGAATAATAAGAGAATCCATCCTGCTCTCTACAGGATTGTTTTGTATTTCAAAAATACGACTTGGGCATCTTCTGAAAGAGGTGGCACATCAATAGGCCAATGGAAGTACATCTACACCAAGGCATGTAGCATGGGCAATAAACAGGAGGAGCTGGAAGACACTGTGCAGCTGGAAAACTATGAGATAGTTGAAATCATGGAAAGTGTTAGTTTTGCAGCTGGACTCAGTGATCTTAATGATCTTTTCAAACCTAAGTAATTCTATGATTATGTATTGCCTATTTTGAATATTCTGCACACAGCTCTTGGTTAAGACAAACTGTTTGGACAGATAGAAGTGAAGAAGCAGAGAAAACAGTCTAGAGGTTTTCTCACTCTAAATTTTAAGTTCACAAAATTTTGTGTTTAGGAGATGCTGCTATGGGGAGAAATTTCTATATAAAATGTATTGAGTATTTTCAATAGGATTTTTTTTTTAATCAGAAAAGTAACACGAAAACTGGAGTCAGTGTTGTTATTGAGATGTAGATCCAGGATTTAGTTTAACTTTTTAAATACTGTTCACTGCATGACTCTCCGCCTAAGCATTATTTAGGGGAATAATAAAGACTGTATTACCAAATACAGAATTTCATGGAAATGAAATGATCAAACTTTAAAAGACAGTCTTCAAAGTAAAGAACACCTACCAGCCACTTAGCCATATATTTAATTCAAACTATTTTTATAGTTTGATAACATAAACTCATTTTTCACACAGTGTAACATCTGTGTTTATTTTACTGAGACAGCTGGAATGTTAAAAGAACATTTAAACTTGTGTCATACAAACATTTTGGTAAAAGAAACGTTGATATCTCAGGCAAAACCTGAAGATATAGTTTTTTATATGCAATTTGTATTCTATATGTGTTTCTTATGACTACAACAGACCTTTAAAAAAACCCGAAACCAATCAAGGTTTTCATTTCTGCATTTTTATCCACTTTATCAGTTTCCAAGGTAAGAAAGTTTTGATGCAGAAAAAATACACAACACAGAAGCACAGAGAGCTGTCTTACCTTCTGGCTCCCTGATCTTACGTCCTGCTGCAGATTTTCGTAGTACACTCCTTCCTGAGTTGAACAAGCTAGTTAACTCATCAAGGGGACTGGTCAATGACCTTGAGTTTGTAGGGCTGTATGGAAATGAAGATGATGAATTTGAGTTCAGTTTCCTGTGATCTGCTCTTGCCACCTTTGGGGAGTAAGGCAGTTTGGAGAATGGAGAAGACGAGCATCCAAGCTGAGCAGGATTGGTTCTCTGAGGTACTTTTGGCTGATCTGAATTTGTACCTGTTTTCCCTGCATTAATCAGAAAACTAGCACAAGTCTCTGGAGGAGATGCAAAATGTGTGGAAGCCCGGTAGGAAGCAGGAGGTGGTACAGGAGGAGGGGGTGGTGGCAGTGGAGGAGGTGGCGTGGAAGGAGGAGTCACTTTGGTGGAAACACTGAACACAATCAAGCCTGGAGATACTGGTCTTTCATTCTCCCCTTTCTGGCCTTTGGAGTACTGGGGTGATAATGGACTTGAGCCTTCTGACTGCACAGGGTATTTTAGGTTGGTTTCCAAAACAGGAAGCTTTTTGACCTCTAGTGGTGTTAAAGGTGATTCATCAGAAGCAGGTGAACATGTGACAGGGGTTGGAGGGAACACAAGAAGTGGTGGTCTGTGAGGGAGCAAGTTAGGGAAAGGGGCTGGAATGTCACATGAGTCTTTGTAGATAAAAGCTGCTTGACTGTTTCCATCCAGTGTTCCATCTTCAATGTTAACATTTTTTTTGCTTTCCAACAACAGAGGAGGAGATCCAGTCACTACTGGAATTATTCCATTACCATTGCTTCCTTCTTCTGGGAGAAAATACTTCATTTCTTCATATACAGACTCTCCTTGTTCTGGACTCTCTGCTTCAGCAGAACTGCTTTTCACTGCATTCCCTACCATTTCAATATAGACAGGCTCATTTTCCTCCTCTTCTTGTGACATAAAGAGATTCAACACACCATGTTGTGGTCCATCAGTAGAAGCTGCTCTCTGTACTGCCACAGTGTCATAGACACCTGGTTTAACTACTGTGCTTGCTTTTTTTACATCCCCAGGCTTTTGCCCAGGTATTTCTTCATAAGAGCCGCTAAGTTTTGTATTTGGACTTCGCTTTGGTTTTCTGGGAGGTATTTTTTTCATAGTACTATAGTCATCACTGTGTGGTCTTGGACGGGTCAGTACTAGGAAAGTGAAAAAGGTTTGTGTTATTAACAAGTTAAAGTCAGCTTTTTCTTACACTGGTCTAGTACTTTAAGACCTCAAATGTTGCCCATTTACTTCTACAATGAGAAGCAGTCTCAAACACAGAACTCCAAGCAAAAGCATAAATACTTCTAGGAATAAAATGCAGAATTTTCAGCTACCCACCCACAGGTCCTGTCTATCTGGGCATATAATCTGCTTTGGTAATCTCTAGTGCCACTAAAAGATGAGAACTCACACCTGAGGAAGTATATTTTGAATCCAAATGTGCACTGCAAGGTCTGTAACACACGGAAATATGCACTTGTTTCTCCTGTTGCTCCAAGGGAGAGGGACATGCTTTCAACTAGAAGTCAGCACAGTGCCACTTTGACACATTTGTGTTTGCCAGTAACTGAAATACCCCTCTTTTATGCAATATCTCTAAAACTCTAATTATAGGATGATATTATGCCCCTCTCTTATTTTGTACTGCAGGTGTGGAAATAATTTATAACTTTAGGGAGTCCCATAGCCTAAGGGCACATCCCCAAGTGAGTATACATTTAACTAAACTAGATGTCTCTTCATAGCCTCTAGGCATGCATGGAGTGAAGAGACTAGATACCTAGATGATTGGTCTTTTAAGATCAAAATTAGATGGTATAAATCAGAGCTGGTTTTGGACAAAAACTCAGGAAACTGATGTAATTCTTGGAAAATGAGTATCTGGCAGAGAAACTTGCCCTATTGTTTCATACATATAAGAACTCCAAAATTGTTTTGTGAGTATATGTAAGCATTATTGTTAAGACCACACACACATATATATATATATATAAATTTTTGTTCTTTCAAAACACTCTGCTAGAACTTATTGGTTAAATCTCTTGCAGATTTGGACACAGAAAGACTAAATTACTACAGACCTCCTTAAACCATACTAGTTTAAAAGTATGTTTGGTGTGGTTAATGTCTCCTTATATAGAGCTTGAATGAGCAAGGAAGAGGTTAAGAAAAACGGACTTTCACCTAATGAACTGGACATGAGAACAGTCATTATTATGAGAGAGGGAGCTGCAAAGATTTCTATCCATTGTATGCAGGACTAGGGAGTTACAGAGAGCTTTAAACCCAACCTGAAGGATCTTCCTTGATAAACCTTGAGGATCCTTTACACAAGACATGACAAGTCAGGCTTATCAAGGAAAGCAGAATGCATTCCTTTCCTTCATCTTCTACCCATTCATTTGAATGGTAAAGGAGAAGACAGCAAGTGAACTCAAAACCATGCTAATGTGCACCATAATGCACTGAGACACTTTGGGACACTTGCAGCACTTTCCTTCCAAAGAAAAATCACTGTAACCAAATTATGGCAAAAAACCCCAAACAAACAAGCACTGAATGCATACGTTATTCATGTGAGCATAGAGAAAATATAGGAGAAAGTTTAATGTTTAAGTCAGTGAAATTCATGATTCGAGCATTCTGTTTTAGTGATGCAAGATATTCCAACAATTTAAAAGGTGAAATAAAATGGTCAGTGGGGTAGAATGTCTACTTGTTTCTAGAGAGATTTCTACCAATAGGTTTTGATTGTTTTCAAACTGGGCAATTAGAACATATGAGTACTATTTGCTGATTTGGGAACAAATGACAAATTGGCTAATTTTATTTACTGCCACTGAAATATTTCAAGGAAGCAGGACCTCTCAAAGGCATTTGACTGTGTTTAAAAGGATCAAAGTGAGAAGAATAAATCAATAACTCTGAGTAACATTTGTGACTGTCTCTGCCTTTATGTCTAACCTTCATTAGCGGTTTCCTTAGAAGCTGCCGACAAGCAAGCACTAACAGCCTCGTAGGAGGCACTCAGTCGTGTGTTGGGGTCCCTCTTTGGTTTGGGAGGAGGCTGTTTCCTTGGTGATGGCAGGCTATTGCTATCGTCCATGCTGAAAACAGAGTGCAGGGAGGGGGATCTGATGGATGACCCAGCCGCAGAGTGTACCAAGCCATCCACTGCCATGGGGACAGGGACGGAGCTGGAGTGAAAGTGCTTAGACGTTCGACAGCCGGCAAAGCTGTCCTCAGAGACCTTCCCACCCTTGTCCTCAGCTCTGAAAACACAGAAGAGAGGCCCAGATGCATTATTCAAGCAGGAACAATGAACCTGTTCATGCAAATGTAACAACAGCTTTTTGGTAAACAATCTCACAACTCCCCTGCTGTGTTGAGGGGACGTGTGTAGTAATCTTCTGACAAACAAATCCAGATCAAGCTGCTAGCTTTCTTCCATTTCCTGTTTCATGATAAATCAGGACACCGGCCCTTTTTCACACAAATGCAGCCTTGCTTAAGCAGTCTCATATTGTTGACCAGACATTCACTGAATGAATTGTTCACACTTTGATTGCTACACACAATCAAAAGCTGGGTTTTTAATCTGAATGATAATTTCTGGGAAATCCATTTTAATAGAAAGTTACTGAGGCAGCAAATGCTGAGCCTTTATCATTATTTTCTAAAAAGACAACTATAAATTCTATTTAGATAATGCAAATCTTTAAAATATTAGATGACCTTTTTAACCAGCTACATTGGCTGCTTGAGCAATTCCACCAAGATATCCCTGTCTTCCAGTTTAAACTTATTAGTTATTACTTTTAATAATAATTTTTATTATGATGTTATGTTTAGTTGTTTCAATTACAATTCAGTTGTTCAATTTTTCCCTTTTTTTTTTTTTTTTTTTTTTTTTTTTTTTTTTTTTTTTTTTTTTTTTTTTTTTTTTTTTTTTTTTTTTTTTTTTTTTTTTTTTTTTTTTTTTTTGCTATTTGAATAGACATTGAGAAATCACTTCCCAGCTGCTTCTGGCAAATTGATTTTTAATAAAAATTCTTCTAACATTTTATTCCTCCAAGAATCAAAACATTGAGACCCTTTTAACTTAGAGTAGTAATGTATATAGATAGAAGGTGTCTATACTGCCCTTTTTCAAACAAATCGCCAAGCATGTGTCTTTTTAAATTGTATTTCTGCATGGCAAATCACCAGCAGAGCTGAAATTCATGCACAGGATATAGCCAGCTGCCCATGTAGTAAATGAAATAGCAAAAGATGAAAGCATGGTGCTCAGTGGATAATTTGTTTTCACTGTAATGTTTAATTACAGTCTTTCCTACAAAGGCATTTCCTCCAATATGTAATCACTGGGATATTTGAAGCTAATTAAGCAGATGCACTGCCATTTTCACTTTTATTAAAGTCACTGACAAAAACAATGATAGCAAAGGGAGTTGTTCCGGATGAAAATTAAGTTCCTATGGAAAAATAAACATTTATATGTCCAGCAAGTTACAGACACATTCTTTCTATTGACACATACCGATTAACTGCAAATGCTAACTCTACCCATTCAGCTGTCTAAGAGAGAAATCAGGGATTTAGTTCCTAGAGAATAGCACTGCAGCATTTACTGGATTTGTAAAATAGGTACTCCTGAAAATTGTCATGAGTTAAAAAAAAAAAAATTGCCTATTTTTAAATAAAAGCATCCTCCTGAAAATCAATCTACTTGTTTCAGTGAGAAATTAGAATCTCTTAGTCTGGACTTTACTGTATTTTAACACTTTCCTTGCTGTTTTTCATTACCTTGGTAATTTCTCAGTGTTGGTATTTTGAGTCAGAGGAATTTTCCTTTTGCTTGTTTGGTCTGATGAAGTTAAACTATAATCTATTTATCATAGAATTAGAAGTATTTATGTAAAAAATAAGGTTCTCAGAGACTTGAATATATTCCTCTAAGCTCAGTGCCACCTGAATAGGATACAGGAGTCTCCTTAGGTTTCTAGACTTAATTACCTGATATACAGGGAAAAATATAACCTAATATTGATTTGGGATGAGCATATACTTGAGAATCCTCTTGCAATCCCTCATTTCTATTGTTTTCTAAGCGGGGAAGGCATTTACAAAAAGTGAAGAGACTCATTAATTCTTCACAGCAGGTGTTTCTCATATTACCTTTTGTGGACTTCTTCTGGCCTGTTTCTAGCCTCTCCCTTTTCCCTGTGGTAAGCAGTGTTCACCTCATTGCGGAGCCGGTCATTTTCCCGAGCAATGTCAGAGGCATTTTGGATCACCAAGTTATCGTATGTTTTCAATCCCATGTCCTCAGCATTCTGCAAGAAGCTTTTGATTGAGGTGACCTCCTGCTGTTTGATGCTCATCTTCTGTAGCAAGCGCTGGCGAGCTAGAAATCCTCTTACAACTACCAGAGTGGAAGGAGAAAATATGGACCAATGAACGACAACTAATTGGGGAATTAACTTAGTATCACTGTGTGTTCTGCTGTAAACAGGAGCAAGCCAAGCTCAGTCAATATCATATACAAATTAGGAAAGAAATCTGATGGCATATAAATAACATAGTAAAATGGAACTCTTTCCATTTTTTACTGCCAGTGCTTAAAACAAAGTAGTGACAGTAAATTAATAAATCTGAGCTATCAGAAATCAAAATGTTTCTTGTCAGGGCATGTTATTTTTTATTACATTACAACATAGACGTAATGAAGTGTATACATCTTACATACACATAATGTAAGATGGATACATAGATGTATACTACAGATTGTGAAAGCATACATTTACACTGCAAAGGTCAAAATATAGTTTGTTTCAAAATAAAAGCCTGGATAAATTAATTGCAGTAAATGCAGTAGGAATTAAATGATTGCTGTTGTTCAGCTTTAAAAAATGCTTTAATTGTTTCAATGTACCTAATACCCCATCACAAAATCACAACCAACACAAGATTTTTTTTGTTTGACTTAAAGACCTTTAACTGCTCATTTCCTTTCAGCTAAAACAATTAGATTAATTTAATGCAAATGTCTCAAATGCATCTGTCACTTCATAACTGCATTTTTCAGTTAAAAGTTTTCATCTACATTACATCAGCTTCATGTATCTATTAGACTTTTTCTTCACACTCTTTGTCAGCTTTATGCTGGGAAAAGATTTTAGTGTATCTCCTACAATAGCTTTCTGTATCACTTGTATTACCTATGTAAGTACTTTCATTACAACAAATCCTACCCAAGTACCACCCAGTACCCTGGATTTTCTGAAGTACAGTTGATCAGAAACACAAGGCACAGGGGCCTCAGTGACCATAATAAATTGGGCACCATTTTAATCCCAGTGCCTGCAACAGGTGGTGTCAATATTCTCTGAACCTATGTTTTGGCTTAGAAGGAAGAAATATGCTAACTGAAAGTACTGTGGGTGGGTTTTTTTTGGAGTTTTGTTTTGCTGGTGTGTTGGTTTTTTTTTTGTGTGTATATGGGTGTTTGCTTTTTTTTTTGAAGTTCCACAAGATCATGTTTCTTTCCAGATGCAGAACCACTGCCGTGTATCTCATAGGAAAGAACCTGTTTTAGAATTATTTGTCTGTTGCCTTGAGTACTCTTGGTTTTCATCAATTTACATGTACCTAAACCAGGTCAAACTTCATCACTGCTTCTTATGGTTATTCTCTTTCTGGTCAATATCAGTGAAGTTAGCAGAAAATAGCCTGTGCAAGATGTTTGTTTGAGTTTGGGGAAAGATACCGAGAATGTTGATTGCAGGATAAAAAAGTTAAAATGCATTAGGTATTTACAGCAACATAGTTAAATTTTGTATTTAGGATTACTGCAGAAGAACATTAAATGATGAAGAGTCAAGCTGAAATAATCTAAAAGGAAAATGTCAACAGAGAAAAATACAATTAGTCTTCTATGAATATAAGATGTTATTGAATAAAATAAACAGCTAAAGCATAGGGTAATGTAAGGTACTTTCTATCATCTTCTAGTGCCTTGTTTAGACACTAAAAAAAGATTTCTTTTTTAGAGATGCTCAGTGCCCAGCTGACAAGATATAAGAAAGGCTAATGTTAACATACTAATACTGCTTCTATCCAAAATTCACTGAGTTTGAAAACCTTCAAATTCAGATACTTTGAAATAATTTCTAATAATAAGTTATGATAGATAGCTTTGAAGGTTTATACTTTTATAATCACAACCAATCAATGTCTTTAATTACATTCCATAAAATTTGACTTCTTTAAACCCTGAAACATTAACACACTTACCCAATTTATTTGAAAAGGAAATTAATAGTACAGTTATTGTTGACAATTTTATAAGAGTATTAATAATAAAGACGTTACTGAGTCTGAATGTAATGGTTACCTTTGCAAAAAGAATGAATACATGCACAGAATATTATCAGAATTCACTGCTCAAAATATAAAAATTTTGAAAGAGCTTAATAATAAAAAAATGCTTTTTCCTAAAATATTCTCTTTAAACCTATCTTCTGCGGAGCAAAAATAGTTAAACATCAAATCCTGGGTGACTTGGGAAAAAAAATCTGACATTTTTACAAATGTGTGTGTCTGTGTGTGCTTTTAACTTGACCAAAAAAAAAAAAGTTGGTAACACCACCAAGATTGGCTAAAATAAAGAAATTAAGAGATCAGTTCTCTGATAGGATTGTTAGCAGGCACGAATGAGCAGCTTAGAGTAGCCTGCTAGAATGGCCCAGTAAAATGAGATCCAGTAGAGCTAATTGTAACATTTAGAGACTGTACAGCTACTCTGAATTATGCTCTTTCATCAAAATGAAGAAGAAACATTCTACCCAGCTTTATTAGGAAGGGTTGGCAGATAGACATCCCCCTTTTGCACACATTTTCATGAACTGAGTAGTTCAGGTTTTTCATTAAATGATAGACATTTCTCCACACTTCTTTCTCTATGAGAACATTTGGGAGATTTTGGTTTTGGTTAAACACAGAACAATTTTATAACCTAAAAAACTGCTGTGAAATGAAACTTTCAGATCCTAGACTTTTACTTCTTAGTTTCATCTACTACTATTGGGTACTGGGTACTATGATTGCCTTGTGAATTTGCTCCTCATTTATGTAGATCTAAAATAATTCTCACTTATGCAAATTAAAACAACTGAGGTTAGCACCCACAGGGCAGAAAAATATATAGTACTTTAGAGTTCATCTAAGGATGAGGATTAGAATAATCAAAATTCCAGTAGACCATGGATCTGGGTTATGTGAGAAATTTATTAACTATTGTGTATACAATGTATTCAGGTTAATTCCTCATCTGCATGAACTCTGATGGAAGAACTTCAGCATGATTGCCCTTCCTATTGGTACAAACAATTTTCACAGTGATTCAGGTCAAAAACTATCATATGTAGTTCTCATACATGCAGAAAAAAATATGGCAAAGTCTCTAAACTCACAGAAACATTTTTAAGTAAAAGCACTTCTACACATGCTTTCACTTTAGTTGGACCCCTTTCTTTGCTTGTGTAAGATAAGTTTCAGGATACCAGAAAGGACTTATATGGTTTGCTTTGTTTTGGGTTTTTCCCCCCAAACCTAGAAGTAGAGATTGCTAGTTAGATTTGAAATATAAGGAGTTGATAGTAATTTTGGGCAAGACCTGTTTCCCCTTAAAGCTAAGCTCTTATCTAGGTATATGATGCTACATTTAAAGCCTGATACAGAAATTAGAATAATAGAATCAGAATATCCTGAATTGGAAGGCACCCACAAGAATCATCAAAGTCCAGCTCTTGGCCCTGCACAGGACACCCCAAGAGCTGCACCATGTGCCTGAGAGCATTGTCTGAACAGTTTTTGAGCTCTGTCAGGCTTGTTGTTGTGACCACTTCCCTGGAGAGCCTGTTCCAGTGCCCAGCAAACTTCAGAGTTTCATGATGATCCCTTGGGTCCTGTCACTGGTTACCAGTGAGAAGAGATCAGTGTCTGCCCCTCCACTTCCCCTCATGAGGAAGTTGTAACTGCAATGAGGTCTTCCCTCAGCCTCCTCCACACTGAACAGGGCAAGTGACTTCAGCTGCTTCTTGTACAGCTTCCTCTCAAGGCCCTTCACCTTTCCATAGCCCTCCTTTGGATGTTTTCTAACAGCTTTATTTTTTGTTATATTGTGATTATTGACTAGTTTGGCTATTATTCAAAACGTTTTCAGGAGAGATCTAGCTTCCAAAGTCCTCTGCATGTAAAGGGCGAGGGAATAGAAGTGCATTGGGACTGACACCATTACTCACTAACCATCACTATGTCAGTGTAAAGTGTACGGATACCAATTTTAGGATAACTTAAGAACAATGTACTGGTACCCTATTCTATTCCAAATCTGCCAGAGCTCTTTGGCATGCTAATTCTACAAGTTTACAATTTCACCGGTTTGCAAAAGGCAACTTCTTTCATGAGCTAATGACATGAGGTTGATGCCTAACTACTGCTTACTCATCCAAGTTTCTGATTTTCTCAGGTTTCCCAGACCACAAAAAGCATGCAGATGAGCCATAGCTTTAAGCACACACTTGTGGCAAAAATTACTTTTCAAGTTATCCTGATTAAGGAGGGTAGAAGCAAAACCAAGAAAAATATTTTGTAAGGAGCCAAGAAGCCCTATTATCTTCATTCTTCAGGCCAGCTTTGGTGATCTGTTCTCTTACTTCTGCAAAACATGGACATATCTGAGGATGTTTTAAATTTTGGTGTAGGGTTATATTGAAGCATTCTGTTTGCAAATTGAATTCTGAAAGGTAAATATTCCCTTTCTTTGATAAGCCAGCATAAGAAGGGAAAGAGGATAAACTGTTATTGCTTTTCAAAAGGCATAAATACAATAGGGTAATCTGCATTAAAAAATCACATCCAAGTTATAAACTCAGCTGAACTGCGGTGTCTGTTACCTGTCATTTCCACGTTCATTTTTGGACTGTTACCATTTGGATTTCACTTGCTTAAGGTTTTCTCTTGACTTCCTCTTTTTCACTACATGCTTACAGTGAGGAACAGATAATTAAAATGAAAGGGGTTTATATTTCTTAAGTCTGCAATATTATGTGTCTGACCAAAAAAAAAAAGATAAGATTTTGTCTTTTTAATTTCCTTTAAACAGGTGAAAATGGGAATTGTTGCAGACATCAGCCAATTAGGTAAATAATGAATGGTGTGAAGGAAGCTTCTTCAAACAAAGCAATATTCATATTTTTCAGCAGTTATTTGAGACTTTGATAGGAAATGGAGCATAAGTAACAGGAAATCAGGAGGCAGTGGATAGCACCTCCTTTTAAAAATATGTAAAAAATGTCGCTGACCTTAGGAAAAATGCAGGCATAAAATGGGGAAAAATACCTAAATATAAAAATCTAGCAGTCAAACAAGAAAGTAATAAGAAAAAAGGGAAAAATAAGGACAACTAAACACACTAACTTATTAGCTTTGTTTTTAGTGTTGATATATTTGAAAATATTCCAATTTTGTATCACCATTACAATATTTGATATGCAAAAAGAAAGTAAAGATGATATTAATGCCTTGAAAAAATCACTGAACTTACTCTAAAAAGAAAATATTCGAGATAAGACTCTAAGTTTTAATTACATTCAAGACTTTATCATAAAATTATGTTTGACCGGCAGAAAGTGCAAGAATCAAAAATGCTAATATCATCTCAAAAATCTGTGTATATCTGTAGGGAAATGTATAAAATACAGCAACTATTCAAGGAGGAGAAAATCTCTTTGCCATGCAATATTCTGCTCTGTGTACAAAGTAACAGCTCAGGATACTTGCTCTGTAACTGTTACCTTTTTGGCAGGTTATAATTTTCTTCTGAAGCTGAAGGCACAAATCGTTGAGATGGTCAGCTTGCCAGTACTTAAGAAACACTTTTCGAACTCCTATCTAGAATACAAACAGCAGAGAAATCATCAAGAAATAAGGCCAAAACAATGACAGGTAAATAGAGATCACATGTTAACAATCCAGCCAAAGGGCTGAAATAATATCTGCAATTTAGGAACAGTACAATGCCAATTCTGTAACAGAAATGCAGTTATCACTTGGTTGAATAAAAGATGTATTTGTAAAAGATGAACAAGCTGTCAGACAGATAGTTCCACTTCAGTTCCAAAAATATTCAGAACAAATAGTACAATCTTCAAGTTAAATAAAGTTGGGGAAAAAAGCATTCTGAATCTAATTACTCTAATGTGTTAGACAACATAATAGAAAATAACATTTAGCTCTTATAAAGCAGAAGGGTATGTGCATGGAGAAAGGTGAGAGTGCAAACCGATGTGGAACAGAAAACGGTGAGATAGCTGCCATCTGGGGAACAGGAAGAACTTAAATGAAGTTGGAGGATGGGAGAAACTCACTGTCATTAGTGACAAGGATTCCTAATATCCAGTAAAATGATGAATCCTAGTTCCCAGCCTTGCTTACTGAAGCTATGCTTCGGGTGTCCTTTCAGGATCAGAGACAGAGGGACCCATTTGTGAAAAATAATCTCCTAAGTATTGATTCTGGTGTTGTATGGTATCTTGGTTTAATTCATCTAGTTCTTGAAGTAACAATCCTTAGATGCTCTCCTTTTGAGGGAACTTTAGCTAGTTAGACCAAAAGAAAACACCCTTCTTTTGATACCTTCCGAACAAGCTGAAACAGTCCTGTAAAATTCTTTTCTGTATTGTCTTCAAAAGCATTCCTTTCTAATAGTCTTCAAAAACCACATATAACCTAGCAACTCTAAAACCATCAAGTAACTGGAAAAAACCCCAAACAATAAACCAATAATTTTTCTCAGGAATTTTGTAGAAGTAACTTTTTTCACTTCATTGAAATAGAAGGAACAGTGCCAGAAAACTGTGCTCCCCTAGAAGATTCTAGCTTTTGTCTAACTATTAATTTTTTATAGCTAATAGGCATACTGATTAATTCATAAAAGTCTGGCTAAAATTGCAGAAATTCATTCCAATGCTTTTTTGTGTCCAGCTTACAAGCTCACTCTCTTCTTACTGAACCATCCTACTCCACTGGTGTTTTTTACTTTAGGTCTGGGAGACAGGTATCTGGAGGGTTAATTGCACACACTTACAAATTGGTTTTAATCCAAACACTCTCAGGTATACATCCTGGTAGGGTTGGACAAGAGAAAGCCAGGACATATATTTCATGGCTAAACTCCGTTAACTAAATTCAGAAATGATTGTGGCAAATTTTTGTCCCTTGGCTTCCCTTCTCTCTACTGTAGAGAGCAACTATTTTGAATCAAATGTTTTAAAAAGTCTGTAATCCTGAAGTTTGAGCTAACAATGATGGTGCAATTGTTAGTCTTTTAATTAAAATCAGATGCACTCAAATAGCAAAACTGGAACACTTTCTGATTTTTTTTTCTGTTAGTCTCTCTTCTCCCAATAAAACAGTCCCTTTTGAATTATCACGAAGTGTGTGCAAGTAGGTGACAAAAAAGACATTTTACTTGTGTTACCATTGTAGAAACTCAGAAATAGGGAATAGTCTTTCTTTGTGTGGTGGTTAATCTGAGGCAATCTCCCTGAGGTCCAGTTGTGCAGTCACATGCTGCTCTTCAGCCCATGCTCTCATCTTCATTTTCTTTACTGATGACTTCCAACAATTTTTTACTTTTCTTCCTCTACTTTTCTTCAAAATTCTCTATTCACCTGGTTATCTTAACCCTTTGCTCATTGAACAGTTTTTTTCCCAACCATCTTGTCAAATCACATACTGAAACTGCATTATTACTAGTTTTGGCTACTAATATCTTCATCGTCTTGCTTACAATGACTTAAATAGAGAATTCTCTGTAAAAAATAACTGAATTGTTATTCATATAGTTAACTGTAATTAAATTATCATGTGGTTATTATAATTACCATTTCATCTGAGCAGCTCTCAGACAAAGCCTGAGAACAAATACTTAATAAAATTATGTTTCTCTACTGATTAAATTTTCTCTTTATACTTCACCTTTCCTTTCCACAAATCCTCTACATCACACATTTTTTCCTCCTGTCTCAGGCCTATGCCAAATCATCCCATTTTTCCTTATTTCTGTCCTTTGTCCTTAAGTACTCAGTTCTGCCTTCTCCCCTTATTACAGGAATACTAACAATGTGACAGTAGAAAAGGGGATAAAAAGTTACACTTTCAAACCTTAAAAAAGCTCTTATTACTAGTAATGCCCATGGCAAAATTAACAACCCCATTCTCAATTAGTCTCATTATTGACACACTGGTTGGTCACATTTAGACTACATTTCAAATGTGTAACTTAACTAAACAATGAGTTGCAATTAATTGTGCAGTGTGCAGTCACAAAATCACAGTCAAGACAATTGCTGAAGCTAATGTTGGTTTAGCTACAAGTGACACTGCAGTCACAAAGCTATCTAGGGGACATGCAAAGCCTTTCTGCTCTTTTCTCTCATCCTACACCCTGGGAACAACATAAATAGAGTTACTGTGGCATCACTTATGCTATGAACTTCATTAGTAGGAGCCTGCTACAATTTTTAAGTGAATGAAGAAATACAAAATGTCAATATAAATCCATTTTTACATTCAGATAAAAGCTATTTATAGATTTTTACATCATATGCCAGGTCTACAGAGAGCAGAGGTCTAGACAGAAGCATGTATAGCAGAAACTGCTATTACATGTTAGATTATGTTAGTACAGATAGAAATCTCTGTTGCTTAGTCTTTGAATTAAATCTGAGAGCCTCTAAGGCTGACCAAGAGAACAAGATAGTCTCACTGCCCTCTTTACAGTTCTGGTATTCAGTGAAAGCAATAATGCTGAAAAATGTTGGAATTTCACACGTCACATATCAAAACAGTTTTTGAGGTTGCCACCTGTCTTCATTCTGGTCTCTTCTTGAATCACAAAATGTTTCCTGCTTGCCTAGGGGGAAAAAGGTTCAAATGTTTTTCCACTAAAACACTCACTTTTCAATATTTTTTCTGGACTACAAAGTGCTCTCATCTGAGTCTGAAATTTTAATGTCATTCAGACTCCTGTAAAACTAAACCATCTGTGAATTACAGTCATAGTTATTTTAATTAGGAAAGCATTAGGGTTTAAAATGTTATTTTTCAAAATGGTGCGTTTTTAAAGACTAAGTAAAATTGTCATTGATGACTATCAAAGCTTCAATCACTACTACAGGCCACCTGCCTTTTTTTTTTTTCCTTGGAAGAAAAGAGAANAATTTTACAGAAAAAGTGTAGGATGTAGAAGTACAGACATTCAAAACTATGGAATGGATGCTGAGATGGTGTGTAGGTGGCATGGAGGCAGTATTAGCTCATACTTAATAGGTGTCAAGGGAATCTGTAAAGCTGTTCTTTAGTTTAAAAAAGGCAATTTGTGGGAGTGCTGTGTGTTTCTGGCAGTACTTTCAAAATAGCTACCTACAAAAGACAGAGAACTATAGTCTAATGATATTTTACACAATGACACACATTTTCACAGAGCATTAATGAAATTTAGAAAAAAGCCTTAATACTATTGTAAAATGTGTCTTCTTGCAGTGTACATGTCTACAAAGATACTATAATGACAAACACAGGGCACTGATTTTTAAGGACTGAAATTTTATTTTTAAAGGTTTACTCTCTCTGCTTTGCTTCATACATTTTAATAGTCCTTCACAAACTAGTGACGTTGCACTGTGGTACGTACTGAATTTTAGCATAGTTTATTTATGGCCTTAATATAAAGTATGTGAGTAGTCTGGTATTCAGGCAAGTGATCTCAAGCATTTACATGCATTCTTATCAGGAGCTGGACTTTAGGGAGAAAAACTGTCATTCAGGTCTCTGGGAAAGGGCAGAATAATCATTCTTTTTCCCTAAATTGTACAAACCTCACAGCTCTTCATACTTGTGAGGCAACATGAAGAACTGCCTTACAGAAAAGGAAAGGAAGAGATTAGGAGATATAAGATGCATGTAAGAAACACTCAGTAGGGGAAACCCTACCCCAGTTTTGTCTCGTGGGATCTTGGTATTTACCGGACCTGTCATTCTAGTTTTCAGAATTCTAGAAACAGAAACAGCACCAAAATGTGGTGGTACATCCTCCTCCCCACCTCCTCCCCAGGCCTGCTCTATGATCTCATTCCTAACCTGAGCCAAACCACTCATTCACAACACAGAAGAAACAACAGGAAAGGGTCTCTTGGCATGAATGAGAAATACAGGCAACAAGTGACAGGGAGAGCAATGGCACAGAGAGGAAACCCTAAGGCACGAGACTGGAAAACTAATCACAGACAAATAAGGGATGAAACTGGGACCAAATATGAAGCAAAGTATCTAGAAAAGTGTAAAAAAGTTGGGAGAGGTGGAAGGGGAGAGAGGAAGACATGGAATCCAGATCTGAGATCAAAAAGATATAAAGAAAATTGATTTAGCAAGACTAGTAATCCTAAGCAAAACCTGAAAGATGGATGGAGAGAGGGAGGAATATATTCTGGAGCGGAAAAGATATACTTTTAATAGAAATATGAACTAAAAATAGAGCTTTGTGTTAAAAGAGTGAGAGCTTGTGACCTCATTCTGAGGTCAAAGTCAACCATCTGTCCTATTCTCTGGCTGAAGGGAAGCATGAATTTGTCTAGTGTGGCACAAAGTCATTGAGTAAGCTTGTGGGCACTGTCTAGCCCAGGCCAGTCTTTTGGTAGCACTGGTGAGGTTGAAAGTCATTCTCTGGTAGTTTCTGCAACTAGCAAAGTATTTCCAATATATAATGGAGTGACAAGATGAAACAAAAATATAACGGGACAATATGTAATGATATAATGATATACTGACGTAATCCAAAGTATGAGGGAAAAATAGATGCTTGTGTTTTATTAATTTCTGTTAGTATGAACCCCCTCCCCATGGATTTTATTTTATTGACTAAAAGAAATTTAACTTTTAAAGTAAGATATTCAAAACAAGAAATTTACTTCAGTTAAAATTACTAAATAACAAATGAATGAACTGGCACACAATTTATGAGGTCTAAAGTTTTCCTACTTGAGGGAAAGAAAAAAGTTAAGAATCTCTTCTATATTAGATTGCTTGCAAAGTACCCCAGCTCTTCAGCATATCAGGTACAAAGCAATTCGTGTAGCATGACCACTTTAATTTTAAGCCAAAATAAACAGTTTTGTTTAAAAAATAACTTAAATGATTCTCTGAACTAAGCATAAAATTTACATATGTATGATTCCATACACTTCTGCTCATTCCTCTGATTTAATCATATGTCACTTATGTTCTACATTCTACTATTTAATCATAAATATACTTTTCCCCAAAAAGGACCATAGTATGCTAACATTATATACTGGTACATTAAAATCTAAAAATACTTTAGGACAGCTCTATCAAATCCAATAAATGAAACAGCCATAGAACAGTAATAAATTATGATTTTGTCTCTGACTTGTAAGAACTGTGGATCAGACTTTGTTTTCTGTTTGCAGTTCTAGAAGTGTAGTAGAATTTAAAATCTCTAAATAGACTTGTGGGATTTCTCTGTATTGAGGACTTTCTGTTGTAACACTCATGACTGCAAGTTTGATAATACAGCTCCACACTGGCAACGATAATTTCTCCACAAACACTGCTGGCTCTTGAAACAGCTTCAACAATGTAGTTGTGAAAGTGTGAACTGGCACTAACACAGCACCTATCTCAAGCAACTACCTCATTTGGAGCTTCATTAAAACATTCCAACTGACTCTCCTGGACTGCTTATTTCATACCTGATGAGTCTTTGGATCATCCCATTTGGAACTTAAGACTTGTCTTAGTCTTTGACAAATGAGGAGTCTCTTGTGTTCAGAATCCAAAGCTACTTATAAGAAGAAATCACTGTGGGTTAGAGGAAGAAGGTTAAATATTGGAAAGATAAACTAAGACAAAGCTTTTATTAGAAGTTTTTAAGGATTGCTATCTTTTAACAAGATAAGCATTTCTAGCAGTCAAAGGTCAGAAGTCTGACCTTTGCAGTGTTTGTGTTTAACAGATGCACTTTACAGTAAAAGCAAATTAAATTGATATTTTCTTTTTCTTCTGGTATGGTACTAGTTGTTTGCATTTCAGCAAGCTCCATCTGAAGTAACTCAGAAGGGTTAATTTCAGGCTACTGACCTTAGCTAAACAAAATGTAGAGCTACAAGTTTTGCTGAGAAAGCTCAGTAAGCTATGAGCTAACCCTTTTTTATTGAATTTATATTTGCAAGCTTAACAGTGTGAGGAATGATAATCCAAACAAATGAAAGTTTCCTTGTGTCAGTAAAAAAAGCCAAGGACTGTTTGTGCCCATACTTCTCCCAAAGCATGATAATGTTTGCAAATTAAGTCATGACATTGGGATGGTAGGTTTTGCTTAGCTAATGCATCACTGCATTACAATAAATGAACACAGCACTGAAAATGGGGATTTCCTAATATAAAGACCTTCAAATATTTTGGGGGATAGGAGATTCTTCTGCTTTACATGGACCAGTCAGTACTTCTGCTCAATTTAACTCTAAAGTTACTAAATATCACCTCACTAACTTCTCCAGGGGTTAAACAAGTCTATTACTTTCTCTCTGCCTGGAGTAGAAATGGTTTGTTTTGATTTAGCAATCTGATTTTCTCTTACATCAGATGTGCTTAAAAGTCACAGCAAGTAGCTAAGCTTGTAGTGATCAAGTATATATTTAAGCTGAAAGAATACCTTATCAAGACTGCACACAGAGTCAAGATACAAAAATTGCCTTTCATTAGTAGCTCTGCACTTTCATAATTCCAGTACTTAAGTTAAGTGCATGACTGAAACTGCATGGCATGTCAGCTTCAATGAAACCACTATTTTATTGTCCTAGTTTAGTTATCTCCAGCTCAGCTTACCGAAGGAACAGCAACATTTCATAAAGCTATCCACACTTCTGTCCCTACGTGACGAAAGACAAGTCAGCAGAGAAGACCAGCCTGGCTGAATAGGGAGCTTTTGCTGGAACTCAGGGAAAAAAAGAGAGTTTACAACCTTTGGAAGAAGGGCCAGGCAACTTAAGAAAGAGTACAAGGATGTCACTAGATCATGTAGAAAAAAGGTTCAGAAAGGCAAAAGCTCAGCCGGAACTCAATCTGACCACACTCGGAAAGATTATCAAAGATCGTCTCTATAAATACATTAACAAAAAAGCAGGCCCAAGGAAAATCTCCATCCTTTTTTGGATGCAAAGAGGAAAAGGCAGAGGTATTTAATGTCCTCCTTGCCTCAGTCCTCAATAGAAAGTCTAGGTATTTTCAAGGCAACCAGCCTCCTGAGCTGGTAGACAGTGCCAGGGAACAGAACAAACTCCTTGTAACCCAAGAGGAAGTAGTTAGTGACCTATTGTCCCACTCAGACACTCAGAGGGCACTGGATGGAGTCCATCTGGTGGTACTGAGAGAGCTGTGGAAGAGTTCGCTGAGGTGTTCTCCATCATTTATCATTAGTCCTGGCCAACCAGGGAGGTCCCAGACAATGTGGGCTTGGCCAATGTGATGCCCATCTACAACAAGGGCCTGAAGGAAGATTTGGGAAACTGCAGGCCTGTCAGCGTGACCTCAGTGCCAGGGAAGATTATGAACTGATTATCTTGAGTGCCACCATGCAGCACTTACAGGACAACCAGGGGACCAGCAGCCAGCAGGGATTTAGAAAAAGCAGGTCCTGCCTGACCATCTTGATCTCCTTTCATGACCAGGTGACCTAGTGGATGAGGGAAAGGATGTTTGTCTACCTCTACTTCAGTAAAAATCTACTTTGATACTGTCTCTCACAACATTCTCCTGGAAAAGCTGTCAGGTTATGGCTTGGACAGGTGCACTTTTTGCTGGGTTAAAAACTGGCTGCATGGCTGGGTCCAAAGTGTTGTGGTGAATGTGGCTGGTTCCACACCTAATTGGTGGCCAGTCACTAGTGGGGCTCCCCAAGGCTCAGTACTGGGACCAGTCCTGTTTAATATCTTTATCAATGGTTTGTATTGAGTTACCCCCAGTAAGTTTGCAGACAACCCAACGGCGGGTTGGAGTGTTGATCTGCTAGGAGGCAGGAAGGCTCTGCAGAGGGATCTAGACAGGCTGGATCAATGAGCCAAGACCAATGGTATGACATTCAATAAAGCCAGGCCACACTTTGCCCACAACAACCCGACAGCCTTTCAGGCTTGGGTCAGAATGGCTGGAAAGCAGCCCAGCAGAAAAGGGCCTGGGATGCTGGCTGAACATGAGCCAGCAGTGTGCCCAGATGGCCAAGAAGGCCAACAGCAGCCTGGCCTGTATGAGGAATAGTGTGGCCAGCAAGGCCAGTGAAGTGATTTTCCCCCTGTACTCAGCACTGGTGAAGCCACATCTCAAATTCTGTGTCCAGTTCTGGGTCCCTTACTCCAACAGAGAAATTGAGGTTCTGGAGCATGTCCAGAGAAGGGCAATGGAGCTGGTGAAGGATCTGGAATACTCCTGGAGTGAGGAGCAGCTGAGGGAGCTTCCATTGTTTAGCCTGGAAAAAAGGAGGCTCAGGGAGAACCTTATCACTCTACAGCTACAATGAAAGGAGGTTGTAGCCAAGTGGGGGTCTGCCTCTCCTCCAGACAACTGGTGACAGGACAAGAGGAAACAGCCTCAAGCTGTGCTAAGAGGAGGTTCAGATTGGACAGTAGGAACAATTTTTTCACTGTAAGGGTGATGAAGTATTGGAACAGGTTGCCTAGGGAGATGTTGTAGTCACCATCCCTGGCAGTGTTCAAGGAGCAACTTCACATGCCATTTAATGCTATGGTCTAGTTGATGTGGTGGTGTTCAGTCAAAGGTTGAGCTCAGTGATCTTGGAGGTCTTTTCTGGAACCCTAATTATTCTATGATAAGAAATACTTGCTTCCAACACGTAAGCTGGTGAAGCAAGCACAAGACATTGGCCAACTCTTGTTTGCTCTTATGCTCTGCTAAACAGTAGAAAATAAACCAAAATTGGACCCTGATATTGAATTTTCTGTACTTTTTTTCTATTTGAAAAGAGACTGCAGTATTTACAAGAGAAGAAAGAATGTGTTCTGTGAATAGGGTCTGAGCTTTGCTGCTTTGTAGGTTAATAAAATGCTCTTCAAATACAGCCTGTGTGAGAAGGAAAAGATAAATTATCAAGCAAGAAATAAATATTAAGTCACCATTTTCTTTACTCATTTTCAGGGATTTTAATTCATGACACTTTTCTCTCCCTCAGGTTAATATCATATTTCTCAAAATGGGACAGTGAGGTACACTATCAGAAGAAAGTTTAAAGTATCATTCAGATTCACTCAGCTAAAAAGTCCAGATCTTTCTTTTTCTCCCCTCTGCTCTTGAGCTTATTGGCAATTTCATCTGATGATGAAATATAGGCTGGAAGTTGATTTCAGATCTGTGTTCCTTTCTCCTAAATACCATCATCCTTGATGAGAGGATTTTAGCTATCTTTTTGGTTCATTTTTCTTACCTGAATTTGCAACAGCTCTTCAGGGAAGCACATGTAACATGTTGGGGAAGACAGTTTTTGATTTATTCATGAACTCCTGCAACAAGTAGATTTCTAGTTCCAGCAGTGACTCATTTGAAGTAGTTACTGCTGGCAACAGTAGCTGAATAAACTGGTTATATGTGTAAGCCCCTGCTTTTTGGATGATTTTTAGTAATGCACTACAGATGACTCCTTTCTTCTGACTTTGCTAGCTGACATCACCCTTGCTTCCTAATTCCTTTTTTTCTTTCCTTTCCTCCTCCCTATTTCTACCTTTTAAATATTTTCTTTTTTGCAGAGTCCTCTGCTGTAAAAGCACAGAGGAAAGCACCCATGACAAATGCAGATTGTATAAGCTTCTTCATTTAGATTGTTATTTAAAGTTCAACTTTCATGATTAGTCAAATGAATCAAAAAAGATAATTGAGAGAGATATTATGTGACACAGACATTAGTCACTATTACTGATAGTTGGGTATGTGGTTTTGTATCACCTATACAAAATATGTTGATACCAAGCTGGTATTCACTGGACATTTAAGAAATTGGATTTGGAGTGAATTTTCTTCTTAAATTTTCTTCTATGCTTTTCATCTTTCCACTTGTTTTTATACCTCTCTGTGGCTTGAAAGAAAATGTACAGAGAAGGTCACTCATTTTTTCAAACCTTGTTCTTTGCAGCTTAATCTGTTGCCATGTGGTTCTTAGTCACTGAGTGACAATGGTATAACTCTCACCCTCCTCCTATTCCATTTAACTTATCAGTGTCTCTGAAGAGTTTTGTGCCTTTCTGGTCTGAGGGATAATGCATTATGCACTGCTGTAGTTTTGCACACCTGACTTCTCCTGGAGTTAATGAGATTCTGGAGTCGGAACTTCTAAAATCTGTTTGAAATCACAAGCTTCAGTCCTCTGCATGATGGAAGGATTCTGCTTTGTGACTTCCTTTTAAAATTTTTGTCTTCCAAGGTTACAGGCTTGTTTTCAAATGCCTATCACTACAGAATCATTAGTCTTTTTTTCTAGGCTTTTACTGATGACCAACTGCTTTTTTTCCTGTGCTGTAACAATGGTTCTTCTCCAGGGAAATAAACTTGATAGGCATCCTGCTCTGTGTTTCATGACTGGAGCACACTATGCAATTACTGGAGCACAGCTTTTGCTCAATGTCTAGCTTGTATCCCCACATAAGTTCTAAATCTCTTATCTCCAGGTGCTTGTAAGTGAAGGTACAGTTTCTAGATGTTAATGATTGTTTTTGTTTTTTTTTTTTTTAATAGGGAACCTTGTGGCAATGATGCAGAACATAGATCAGCGCAAACTTACAAAACCTGGGTAGGAAAAGCAAGTCTAGTTTAATATTGTTATCTTTTTCAGTCTTTCGGTCTTTTCTGTTGAGGGAGAGGGGCTGTATATGCCCTCTGTATTGCTTGGTGACTAAACTGTGGTTTTAAACAGTATTTTGATGAAATTAAAAATTTCTTATATGTCTGAGTGCAGGTGATCATTTATGTGAGCTCCCAGTCTAGTGGGGGCCTACTTTTGTTCCTGTTGTTACTAAGAAATCTGGGCCACTGAGAAATATCCATAGCACACATTCTGACTTAGTCCTTGGCCTTTATAAACAACTTGCAGAAACTTTTCTGAGCATCTTAACACTCAGAGGTCATACATTAATTAGAAGACCTCATCTTTTAAACTGAAGAAGCCTATAGGAGTGCCCTAATCACTGTCCAGTCTCTTAATTTCACATCTGTCCCTGAAATTGGTCTGGATGCTCCCTTGTGTAACAGATTTCAGTCCTGCTAGGCCAGAAAAAGGCCTGAATCTGAAGCTCACACTGTCTGCAGGAATGCTCTGTATGTGAAGCCACAGAAAGCTTCACTTCTATTCAATAGATTCTATACTATGCAAAGAAACACATTTTTCTTTTTAATATGCACATATTAAAGAAATCAGTCTTACACAATTACAAAGCTATCCAAAGCAGATAACTGAGTACTCTAGACAAATGGAGACATCCACCTTGCAGTCTTCATACTGTTGAGAATTAACTAGGATATAAATAGGATAAGGGGACAAGATAGGGAGTTGATAGTTTCCTGTTTAGTGTTTGGTACTTTTTTTTTTAAACTTTATTTGATGTATGGCAACTTCAGATTCTCTGGTGGATCTATGGCCAGCATGCTGGCACCTGCAAATACACTGACTACCTGGGAAATCCTAATTAGCTGCTTTGAGTCTGGCCTGTTATGACAACAGAGCATTTAGTATATGATTTTAAAGAAATAAAATATGTAAGGTTATTCAGGAGCCATTCAACCATTCATAAAATGGTTGAATGGCTCCTGAAGCCATTCAAGCCATTCATAAAATATATATGGCAAATACCTTCAAAAATCTAGATTAAAATTTACATAGTGTGCATAGTTAATCAAATCTTTTTCTTCTCACAAGAATACACTGATTTTTTGATGCAATGATCATAGCTACTCATAAAACTCTGAAAATCAGTTTGATAATTTACCCAAGCATATATTAAATGGCAAAAAAATACACCGCTGCAAAGGATATGGTGGCTTGTCACCAATGAAAATGACTCAGCTAGTTTGGTTAAAGGATGATATTTTAATTGCTTTGTAGATGACAAACCTGCCAGCCTTGTAATTTACACTGCTGGAGAACAAGACGACATCTCTCCTTGGCACTCAGCTTCTTCTTCTCTCCTGCTGCTGTATCAGCCAAATCTTTATACCTAGAAAAATCAGCAGAAGTAGAGTTACTCTAATGTTGGCCTGGTTGACATCTTTGTAGAAATTGTCAGTTTTCTTTTGATTCTCAAATCTTTGATATCCAAACTGGAAGCTTGGGATTCTGATCAGGGTGAAGAAAACAAGAAGGCAAATCACTCTAATTCTTTTATAGTATTAGACATGACCTTGGTTAATAACAAGTGATGCCTAAACCCCAAATTTGCTTCCTGTCAGTTCTTTGGATGCCTCACTGAAAATAAGTGCCAAAGGAATGAAAACCGTCCCCAGTCAAGATCATTGGGACTGAACTGGGTCATTGAAAGGAAGAAAATATGTTTTCAGTACGTGTCATACAACTTATGTGTCTGAAGGAGTAATTAATAAGAAAGTGACAAACACTATTTTCATCAGTCTGAAATAAATTTCCATTTTGAACAGAAAGTCATGTAGCAAAGAGACTTCCAGGAACTGGAACAGTTTACACTACTTGGGAAGAAGTTCAAGAGGAGACTTGATTATACCATTAAATACCTTCAAAGACAGAAAATGCCGGATATTAAAGGGCTCTTTGATGTACCAGGTAAAAATATCAAGGAAGGAAACATAAGTAATACAAAGTCCAATAAAGTATAAAATTCAAATTTTAACTGCAGACTTATTGAATTTATTGTAACTTATTACTAAAGAAATGGGTGAATTTTATACATCTTAATGCTACATAATATTACTAGACTTTCTTGGAGGTATTCCTTTTTCTAGATCTGACTGCAGTACTAAAATTACTCAAGGGACCTCAATTGTCCCAGTAGCTTTGGCAAGTCTGGAGCAACATCTGCAGGTAAACTGCTATAGGACTAAATTTCACCTAGACTTTTAGTTTTGTGTAGCTGCACAGACCCTTGGGTACCTCAGCTGCTCCAGTCTGGAAATATTCTCTTGTCTGGTAGCAGTCCTGCTGAGCACCCCATGGCTAAGTGTACACTACTAAATGAGAAGTGAGAGGGATTGTTTCTCTGGCATAGAAAATATCTGGCAAAACCCTAACCTGATGATTTATTTATGCATTTAATATTATGTAATCTGTTCTGTTCTATTAAACTCTGTCCCCTTCCAACAGAGTGTAAACATGTCTAAGCTCCCTTCTTTGACTGGTCACCAGCCTGTCCTAGTTCCCAAATTGTGCCCAGGAACTGTTTGGAGGAATGATGGTATGAAAGATCCTTGCATTTAGTCTCACACTCCAGATCAGCATTAGAAAACTGAGGATAGCACTTTCCCAATATTCCATTAGCTGCATGGTCTCAAAGACATTTATTTTATGGGTTTCTATTAAGGCCAGGGTCACCTTGTTTCCCTGCTTGTATCAACAGGTTTTTCTTCAAAATCGTGGAGAATCAGAGGTGGTAGAGAAACAACTTCTAGGAAGCTTAGCAACTGCTGACTGAAGCAAAGATGACTAAGCATTGACTCACAATGCATGAAGAAATAACTGTAAAAGTGGTCAGCCTGAAATTCCCTTACAACAGAAACCCAAAGAAACATATTTCTCCCCTGAAAAAAGCCAAATTTAAAGAAAACTCAAGCCAAACTTAGAACTTCAACCTTTTAAATTTTAAGACATGCAAATGGTAGAATTCAAGGATAGCCAAACATTCCTTACAATCTGTATTATATAGGATGCCAGACAAAAATGATCCACCATTTTCCTCCAGCTTTTAAAGTCTCTGAAATTCCACCACATCATCCTGGAAGTCTAATCAGAGTTCCCAATCCCCTTCTATCTGTTAAAGCAAGCTCCATCTTAGAAAAGGTGGATGAGTTACGGTAGTAGAGAAAGAGGAAGCTATGGAAATTTAACTCTGCCATAAACTTCCTCTGTGAATACAGCAGGACATTTGGAAGATGATCTACCTTTCCCTGTGTTAGACACTGAAAATCTGTGCTCCTAGCCTGAGTTAGCCACCTTGTTCTCAAAACAGTCTCTGAAGACAGGTATTTCCACAGAGTGACTTGTTCTATGCATTCTAGATTTTTTTGATAAAATGAGAAGACATTGCCCTCTGGAGGTGCCTTTCTCCACTGATGGACTCAGAGGAGAAGTCCAGACTGGATGCTTTCATTTAGGCGACTGAGAGGAAACTCACATTCATGCCTACTTGTCTGACTGAGCTACTCATCCTGCAGAATAAGTAACACAGGGTCTAAGAGAGCTTCCTTATTTGTCCTGTCCCGGGTTCAAATCTACTGGCTAAGCACCCAGAATGAAAAAGTACCTTTATATCTTGTGTTATCATCTGTTATCAACCATTTTCAGCTTGTATAAAGATAAAAACAACACAAAGTTTGCAGCTATTTTTCAGCCACAACGGTTCCCCAATTTGACTCTCAGTCCAGTTGTGCATATACCTGTGTCAATGCCAGGGAATTAATGGAAGTTCCTGAATGAATGGGAATAAGAGGACTACACCTGTTGGTAGGAGCCCAGATTTGTCCTGGACAGAAGGGATGGTCTAACCATAAGCTTACATAATTTCTTCTGTACTTAGTTTTAAATGAATGAAAAAAACTAAAACTTTTTTCTTTAACTTGACAATGAACTAAAATATAAAGAAAGAAATAAAAACCTATGTGACATTATTATCAAAATGCAAAATATTTTTTGGGTAACAGATACTTTTTACTGTGGATTGACCTTGTGTTTCTATGTAGACACAATAATTTAATATCATCTTAAATTTAATCATTCTCAGGATGAGCAAAAGATCTTGTTTTTTCAGAATTTATTCTATCACAGAAATTAGTGATAAAAATACTGAAATCACAGTGCAGGGTTGTATAAATAAACTTGAATTACTTTCAATAATGGGGCTTGCTTCTGGGGAAATGCAATCTGGGGAGTCTTTGAAACTTTCCCTTACAGAAAATTCTTCCTCTATCACTCCAGCCTTAGTTTACTCTGAAGTGAATGAACAAACCCAATTAAGTACCAGACTTCTTCCCACCTGACAGGTCACACATTTTGCCCCCAGTAGATAATGCAGAATGTATTTGTAGGGCTTTAGAGAGGATCCTAAGGAATCCAGAAAATATACTCAGTGCTACCTTGCTAAGAAAAGGTCTTTATTCCTGTGAAATACATTTCAGATAAACTTGGATTGACAAGTCATTTGTCTAGACTTCCTTAAGATTCCGCAGAATAGAGTATTCTGGTGTCATATTCCTTACTGTAATGTTGATGTTTACAATAGGTCAGATGAACTGTGCACTGTAAGATCATCATGTCTTTCCTAAGACTAAGTATAAAGAGGCTCTTGTCTCCAGCCTAGACATCTAATATTAGACAAAATGAATCTCCTTCATAGCCAGAAAACTAAAAAACCCCAGTATTTCATGGCTAGCCAGAGCAACTAATTCACAAGGGATCCAAAATAAAATACAAAACAGGGAGATCTAAAGGATGAATTTGAATCAACATCACTCCAGTGCCATATCAAGACTAACATACTGTTGATTAGCAAGTAAATGCAAAACTTCTTCTAGTTACAAGCTGAGACACTGAACACTACTATCAGGGTGAAAGAGGGTCTCCCCAGCACCCATCCACATGACATCCGTGTGAGAGAAGATCCATTTTCCCCAGCTTTTTCCTTTAGCACCCTCCTTGTCCTAACTTGTCATTTTCAGAGGCATAAACAGAAGAAAGACATTCTGGCTAGACAGGCTCACACTGTGAGCATGTACAGACTGGCCAGGATTCTCTGGTGTTGCAGAAATGTGCTCTGACCTTTCTTCCTTTGCTTCTGAATGATGTGCTCTATCAGGGAAATTTTTTGTTTGTTTGGAGTAGATACTGCTGCCAATAGGTTATGAATAGGGAAAACTCGGTTCTCTTGGGTTTTCACAGATAAGGATGTTATCTAATCATTTTCTCCCTCACCTCCCTAAGTGCACAGCTGACAAGATCCAGCAGGCTGTTTTTCCCCAAGACAGAGTATTCTGCAGTTCAGGTTATGGCACGGTAACCCACAGCAATATTCTAAAGCTCAGCACGCTGTTTGATTTACACAGAGTGTGCACAAATGGGCTGTAGGGCTGTACTCCCAGTTCTGTATGCACAGCAAATCTTTAAGCATTGGAATAAACACGACTCACTCAATTTCAATAGCACAACGTGATAGAAGACACCAAAGGAAAAAAACAGGGCAAGTACAAAGGGCAGAAAAACAAGCAGCTCCAAATCAATAGCTTAATAAAAGATGTCTTTGAACTGAAGCCACAGAACTACTTTTGTTAGTTGGTTGTTTTGCTGTTCTTATTCTCAGGCCTCTCTCTTGCCTAATTAAGAAACACCAAAAAAAATAAAGTTAGAGGTAGCTACTGACTGCAGTCCAATGTCCTCAGTAAGAGGACAGTTTCTAACACCACAAGTCAAATCTTTCTTGAAGGAAGCTCCTTCTTTCCATGTCTTTGTCTTGTTGCCTAAAAAATAAAATCACATATGGCTGGCAGGTAACTGCTTTAAGAGAGTGATAAGTTATGTACTTTTAAATATCCAAACACAACTTATGTAAGGAAAAATGAGTGACACTCTTGTCAGTATAATTCATTATGTTGTAGCTTAATTTTCTCTTTTTTTGCTTACTACAGTGTACTCTGTTTACCAAGGTAAAGTGCTATGACTTAATAAGATCTATTCAAAAGATAGTGAATAAAAGGCAGCAATCAAAATTAAATTATGTCTCATATTTCTGCTAGAGGAAATGCAAAAATTGCCATCATAATGGTTCAGGTTGTGCTGTCTTGGTAATTCAGTTTTTTCCCCTTTCTATACTTCCTTTTCTCTTTCTTTGACAATCATTAATTTTTGATATCTGAAATATGTAAAAGAAACGGACTTTGTTAGCCAAACTTGTCACTATGTGCTTATAACTCAGGATTTTTAGTTTTGTTTGTTTGGATTTGGGGAGGATGGGAAGAGTGAGTTAGGTGGGGTTTGTATTTGAAAAGTCTATCAAGTGAAAGCTGAAACATCTAGAAAGCCTACCTACGGAAGAGAGATTGCCTGAAAAATTTTCAGTAGAAAACATATAAAATCAGTGAGCAGCAAAGAATAGAATGGAATTTTGATTAATGTTACCTTTATATAAAGGATAAATATTCATTCATTTCTCTTCCCTCTGTTATATTCTTTTTTTCTTGAAGGAATAACCTAATTATTTTTGAAATATGAGGAACATGGGAAATTCCAAATAATTAGAAAAGAGGAGATTATTATAGTTTCCAAGAAAACAAAAGTGATTCTGTCAATCTCTGTACAATATATATGACATAAATGCCTTATTATAGAGCATAAATATTAAGAACCAAAGCAAGTTTTCAAAATTTTTGAGAAAATAAATCTTTGGATGTGAAAAAGACGCTTTAAGAAATAACAGATTACATCAGACAGACTGCATTTGGGGCTTCTTTTGCAGGACTACAAAAATTTAGTATGAGAAGACTATAAGGTTCACCTTTTTATGAAAAATTTTGCACCAAGGCTGCTTCATAGAGACCTACAGAAATATTTCAGAATATTGTAAATGTGAGCATGAAGTACAATGTACCTGAAAAAATTAGTAAGTATATATGGCAATGAACCAAAATTTCAAAGTTTCCTGTCTTCCATACCAGTATTGTTGTTTTTTAATATCTTAATTGATATCAAGAAACACAGTCTTAAGTGACTAGATCTGCAGACCAATAAGGGAAAAAATAAAAGTACAGCAATTTTGGAAAACTTATAATGCTAAAAGTGATCTTACAACAAACTGACCAGTTATTGTAGTTTTACCTTGTTTTTATATATGCCTCTGGAAAAATATACTGATATTTTTACTTCAACAATTATGAATTCACTTTCTATACAAGGGGTCATAGGGAAATATACAGCATGCTTTAATGTGTCTGTGGAAGAAGAAAAATATACTCAAGACTGACAATAAATTACACGTTTTTGAGATAAAAGAGCAACATTTAGGACTAAGAAATAAAAGTGGAAGAATACTCAGAAAATCCCCAGAACAAAATTTTACAGTGGCTGAAATGTGAGTCAGCCCCTGGGCCAATGTCGAGCTCAGTACAGACTTTTGAGGGAGGATCATGAAGTCCACTGGATCAAAACATGTTTGCAGAAGTGGCCATTTGGGATGTTTTAATTTAGACTGAATAAAAAGTAAGACAAATTTCTCAGACAAAAATACTACCTTATGACAGATGATAAAGAAATGAATTGGAAGAATTCTTTTTTCCTGAGCTTTATGGGTTCTTTGCATTAGGCTTTGCCACCCTTAATCTTTTCTAGACATCTGAATTTCAGTTTCTGAAGAAAAGAAGTAATGAAGATATGTGTGTCTTAGTCCTGGATTATTTATTCATATGCTTCCTGTAATTAAGCAGAGGCTTCCTCATCTCAGACAATGTGGCAGCAGAATAGTGAGTAGAATATAAATTATAGTTCAGCTCCTGGGATTAGTGGATTCAACTATGCAAATACAAATGTGAATTTGCAACATCTGCTAAAGATTTGCTAAAGATTTACAATACTTTTGCACCATCTTACATAAAGCTGACATTTCCATTTCATCTTGACACAGCAATGTAAAAAATATTTACTTTAAAAATTGGAAAAAATCACACATTGTCTCAAAAATATACTAGCATTGAGCAAACAAACAGCTCTATTACATCTACAAACATATACATCTGATTCTACCTCAGAAAATGTTTACATTTAGTTCTTGCTAGGTAGGTCTTTTCTACAGCTAACTACCTCTCCATGCTTGGGCATCCCACCAACATGCACAGAGGGCCATAAAATGCTTCACTGTACACAGAATATATGGGCTATAGAACAAATTTAAATTTCTTTGTTTACCTGATAATTTGATTTTGTTTAACACAAAGGCGTTGTAGGACTGGTGTCCAGTGAAGCTCCTTTCCTTTCTCTACAGACACAGCCATGTGATAATAAGGCATAAAAATCAAAAGTCTTCAAATTTAAACACTGAAGTGGGCTTGTACAACTTTCCCACTTGGTCTCCTGATGATGTTGCTACTTCAGTGGTTCACTGTTTGCCAAGAAGGCACTGCCCAGCTCATTGGGAAATATACTGAGATAGATGTATATTGCAGAAGCAGAAAGTAAAATCAGACTCAAATGGAAATTGTGATATTAAAGAGAAATAGGATTAGATTTGCTGTTCTACCTAGATAATGCTTTATTTCTTCATTCCTTTTGGTGTTTTTTCTCCTGTGCCACCAGTACTCAGCCAGAGGAACGGGAACATATAAAACCCTTCCTACAATACTCACCAGTAGCTTAGACAACATTTATTGGGATTATGGGGAAGGATTTTTTGACCTTTTTAAACCATATGGCAAAATAGCTTCTCTGTGAGATCATCTTTACTTCTGTTCTCTTCTGTGGGAGCTTCCCTTGTGCCTCTGAACCCTGTGAGCACTATCAGTCTGGGTAGCAGGATTGTATACTCTGGATTGTATAATGGTTAGGCAAACTGTACAAAAGCATCATATTTGAAGATATACTAAGGTCATGTGCCAATAGAGGATCAGATTCTGCTCTCATTTAGAGTGAAATACAGCTGGAGTAATTCTGCCAGAACAGATGATGTTAAATTAATGCCACATTGGTCTAAACAAGAAAGCAAAGTAGGATCCAGTGATTAAGATGTATAAAAGGATTTTATGTGCGTGCTTGCATAGGAATTTATGTTTGCCCTCAGATATCACCAGTACAAACTGCCTACTATTAGTCAGCCTAACTAGGAAATCTAGCTTTAGGAAGTGTCATTCCAGGTTCTCCTGCTGAAGGTTAAATGGTTGTAAAGAATATCAAGGTATGGATAAGGAGAAAAAGGGTGCCATGAATATCTGAGTTGAATGGAAAGAATTTAATAGCTGCAGAGCCACAGAAAGAAGAAACAGCAGGAGGGTCACAGTTGTTTTTGAGTGAGGCAGCTGGACTGCATCTATACAAGTCCTATGACTTAGACAAGTTCTATGACCATAAAAAAGCAGCAGTCAAGATCAACTAATATTTTTCTAAGCACTGAAATCACACAGACATATTTAACTAAGCAATAAATAACAAGGAATTATTTTAAAATGATACAGTAAAACTAATCTATGTGACAATTTGCACCTTAATCTGATAATTCCTGCATAGTGCCACTGGCATAAACCAATGTGTTTAGTTATTAAAACTACTTTAGTTATTAAAACATACTTAATTCTTTAAAATATTTATTTTATATATATGCTGTATTAATTTAAGAGGTCAGTAATTCTAACGAGCATTTCCTTAGAAGAGTTTCAGTGTATAAAGGTTAGTGAAAATATTAGTAGTTGATAATATTTTAACAGGTTTATTTCTATAGCAGGCATTTAACTTAATTTCTTACTACCACACATAAATCTATGTCCATTATCTTTGTCATTATGTGATGTCAGCAAATTATGAAGTACTCAATAAAGATTTTTGTTGAAACCTTAATAATTCTATCTATTTTTATGATTCATGCTTCTAAATGAAATTTGGTGCTGTGGTAGGTATTTTAGCACCTTGTGGCAACATTTCTCCATGTTTAGAAATAGCACAAGCTTTGAAATTCAGAGATGTAAAACATGCATAGATTTTTATAAGGACTGTAAGGTTTACTTAGTGACCTAATAAATATATTGTTAAATCTGAGTGATAAGAAATGTCAAGTGCTAGTGGAAAGCAGAGGTACCAAGGGTGGCACTTAAATCTAGAAATTAAATAAACATTTTAAAATTTCACAGATCTTGAAGTTAAAATAAAGAAAAACACAAGAACTGCTGGAACAGTTCAGCCAGAATAATGCTTGTGTGTGCCCAATAGATTTATGATTGCCTAAGGAAATTAATGTAGTTGTATGCACCTAATAGTGGAGGGAGAACAATACTATGAGATTCTCACTGAAACAGCCTAAAAACTGGGACATTCTCTATTGCACAAAACAATAGACTCTGCAAGAAGCTTCACTAAGTTTTATGTATTCTATACTAAATGTAATATACATAATGCTGGAAGATTATTCAGATTGCACACCAAACATTTGAAAGTTAGGAACCATCAGACTTAACTGGACATGTCATCTTTATTTCCCTGTATCTGGCTATTTAATGACCTAATTACATCCTTCTGCTCAAGGGACCCCTTTTCTTGTCAATCTTGTAGGACTGTTAAGTGTATGACAGACATGAATAATTCAACTGACTTCAGAAGTTTACACACATTTACACATTTGTAATTGCTTTAGCAAATGAGGGTTGCGTTATAACCTTCTGAAGATGCCCGAGCAAACAATGCTGATATTTATTTTTGCCTTGAAAATACAGCTAGATGCCTTCAAAGTAAAGTCAGGTGTCTAGCCTCCCACTGAAAACTCCAGTCACAAGAGAAACTCTTTTCTCTTATAGTCATATAAGTACACATATATTTGTGCACTCTCAGTAAGCCCCAGAAACACCAGCAGCTTTACCATCCTCACAGTCCAAACTCTGAAACATGTAACATAAGGACTGATACCTTTTATTTACAAGACTAATTCTGTGGGCTAGGGAACTGATGATGCCATGGTATAGGTTCAAAAACTGCATCTGCCTTGACTCCAAAATGTTGTTCTCTGGTTTTTTTAGAGTCTGTTACAAAGCATTAATTATTTCCCTTGCCACAGAATGGAGCTACACTGAGTCTGAGAAATACCTGCAAAAATGGACAAACCTAAGACAAATCAGTTGAATTCCATCCTAAAAGTCATCAGTTTTCTTTACACCCTACAAGTTAAGTCCTGGTTAATTAGGCAAGTCACCAGAGGCATATGAAGTTATCTTGTGCATTTGTTGTTTCTAAAATATCAAAAAAGACTTAATGGGGATAATGGGGGCAAACAAGCTAAATGGATACAGAGAAACAACTCTAAAGGGGGTAAAACAGAAGAGTCCATCTACAGTCAGACAACTTTTCTCGTCCTCCACGTGCAATTCCAATGGCCTCCTCCCAGGGGGAACATTCCCAGACCTGCCATCCCAGCAGAGCCCAGGAACAGGCTGGACCCAGCATCTGGACATTTCCAGGGAATGAAACAACCCCTTTCCCTGTGAGCTAAATGGATACAAAAAAGACCTGACACCTCCAGGTCAAGGGAGGTGATCCTGCCCCTCTACTCTGCCCTTGTGATTTCCCATCTGGGGTGCTGTGTCCAACTCTGGGGTCCTCAAACAAGACGGACATTGACCTGCTGGAGCAAGTCCCGAGGAGGGCCATGAAGATAGTCAGAGACCTGGAACACCTCTTCTGTGAAAACAAGGTGAGGGAGCTGGGGTTGTTCACCCTGGAGAGGAAAAGGCTCTGGAGTGACCTTACTGTGGCCTCCCAGCACCTAAAGGTGGCCTGCAGGAAAGTCAGAGAGGGACTTTTGAAAAGGGCAGGAAATTATAGCACAAGAGAGAATGGCTTTAAACTGAAACGAGGCAGGTTTAAATTAGATATTGGGATGAAATTCTTTGCTGTGGCATTGGAAAGCCACTGGAACAGGCTGCTCAGAGAAGCTCTGGATGCCTTATGCCTGGAAGTGTCCAAGGCCAGGTTGGATGTGGCTCTGAGCAACCTTGTATATTGGAAGGTGTCCACGGCAGGTCCTTGGAGCAACATAATCTTTAAGGTCACTTCCAATGCAAACCATTCTATGATTCTACAGGAATTACCAAAATTGCCAAGGACACAGAAGTTTTGAAGATCACCGTTTTAAACTTCAAGGATAACCTTCATTCCTCACAGGAAATTAGCAATTACCAGGTTTATGAATTTGGGTTTAAAGTGCCCTCAAAACTGATGACTTTAAGATACTTCATTTACTCACCTTTGCTTGCATTCTGAAAGAAAGATAAATAAAAATTATTACCCTCAATCAGAAATATCACTTCCAGCTCTAGGTCTGAAGCAACAAACTCCACAATGGCAAGACTGCCATTTGATATAAATTGATATCATGACATCTACTTTAATGAAATACTGCTTTTGTAGCGCCAGTCAGATTACTTCTTGCTCTCCTTGCAAAGATTTAAGGTATCATGGCACATATCAATGTAGTGCTCTATGAGATTATTGATACTGCATAGCAGACAATAAAGCTGAAAGGGCCAGTGTGATGATGACCCACCACTTTGCAGTCTACTCTGTACATCATTCTCACTAATGCCCTAACTTGCTTATGAGACTATGAAATGTTCTGCTGACTTTTTAAATTAAAAAATTATATATTATAAGACATTAAAAGTTCACTGCTTTCAAGAGGATAAAAAAGGGAGAGGAGAAAGAAAGGGAAAAAAAAAGAACAAAATGCTTCTGGACGATGGGAGTTTAGATATCCAATGATGACTCACGCCTATGATTTTCAAACATAAACAACACATCTCTGCAATACATCACCAGCTAATAGCACGAATTTGGTGAAAATATTACAATAGCTAATAAAAAGGGCTTTATAGGAAAAGGACAGACACTACTTGGCAAAGCAATGATATCAGCATTAACATAATCTTTCCTGAGGAAAAAAGATATCTCTTCAGAATTATCTCTTAGCAAAGTCAATTATTTGAAAGAGTTAACAATAATTTAGTACTCTGAAGCACTAAAGTTTTGACGTAAAGACCACTATTGGAGCATTTCATTACCAATGAATGCTGCCCTGACTAGAAGTACAGAATTCAGAATCTTCAGTTCAGTGCAGCTTGAAGAACAAATTAAGAACTTCATACTAAAATCAGAGGAAAACCTGTAATTAGAACAGTCTTTGAACACATACTTGTTTCACCCTCACTGCTATGATTACTGTAAGAATCCATTATCATTACGTTCCATATTCTTCCTTCCTAATATTTCCTACTAAAATGGATGTTTTGCCATCTTTTGAAGTTACTTTAAAACAAAAAAAATCATCAGAATGTTAACTCTTTATTTTCTTTTTTTTAATAAAGCTTACAGTTGGTGATTTAGATATTTTTGCCTTATTCATATAGGAGAGTAAGGTTAGGTTATGAAAGGAGAGAGAAGAAGGAGAAAAGGAGGGGAAGACAGGGGAGAAGGGGGAAGGGAAAGGGGACAAGGAGGAGGAGGAGGATGAGAAGGAAGAAGTTATGACATTGTTCCTCCAAACCAGCATCTGACGCTGTCTTAACAGGATAAATAACTACTTATAAAGCTTCATGGCTGCATTAGCCTAGGTAAAACTAAAGATTAGATTGGTGCAATTTAAGCAATTTTAAAGGATTCTTAGAAATAGTAAATCATAACATTCTAGTGACTTATCTCTTCTTGAAATCATACTGTAAGGAATGTCTCTACATGCAGTCTTCATGTTCTCCTTCAGCCTATGAAATTTTCTCTGCTCTTCCTTGAGCAGCAACGGAAGGCAGGATGGACTTCCATGATGGAAAACACAAGGGTAAGTTCATAGAATTAAACCCAGGAAAGACCATCTAGAAACCTGAGAGACAGTAATAAAATTCCAAGAAACACTCAAAAAGTGCATAAATAAATGCAAGGAACAGGACACTAGAATTTGGGCTTTCTGAGCAACATGATTTTTGCCAAAGAAATCCTGCCATTCTCATCTCCTAAGTGAAAGGCTCAAATTGCTTGTCAGCTCCAATAATCCACAGAGGTTATTCTGAGCTTCAACAGCTCTGAGTGTTTCCTGTAAACTGGCAGGGAAGGCTAACACAGATGCCTCATTTAAGGACCTGTGTAACTGGACCTTGCAGTCTCCGCTGATAAGCAGTGTCCCAGACACAAGAAACAGGGGACATTTGAACCTCAGTTTCTAAGCTAGTAGTGCATAAATTCTTCTTTGGGCAAGGAAACTGAAATACAGACAGAGAAAAGAACTGTGTATAGTTCAGCAACTTGGTGAACAACATTAAAGTAGAAAGAGAAAGAAGGAAGTATTTTAATTTCTATTTCAATTTGGAGAACATGGAGTGTTTGTAGAGGAGGATGCCACCAAAATAAAATTTTTCAGAGGGAGTGAAACAGAGCATCTTACTGCTTCATTTTTACCTGAACATCCCTGAACAGCTGTATCCTTGTACTTTGCTGAGGTCACCTCATGGGTCTTTGATCACTATAATTACTTTTAAAAATTTATATTCGAAATGACTTTTGCATGTCTTCCTTGAGCACCACGTGAGGTGAATGACACAAAAGTCAGCCAGGATCCATTTTATTAATTGATGCAAAGAGATTAGATTCTAGATATTAGGCTTGTAAAACGAGGCTCTGTTTGTGCCCCAGAGAGTTTCTGAGCCCTATTGTTCTGCACTGGAAACAGAGCAGATATTTGATACTTACTTTTCCTATTCCATGGCAGCAACTACCAAAACCATAATAAATTACTGTTTATACTAATGAGTTTTTGTATATCTTATTCTAAATTGGATATATTTTAAATTAGAAATAATTTTAAATAAGATATCAAAACACTAAATACTGGAAAGAAACAGCCATCTGCAGGCAGTTGCTAGTTCCATGGCTATATTACTGTTTTCTTTCTTCCAAGAAAAAAGAGAATTGAGGATACGTTACGTATGTGTACAATTTAGGCTGCAAATTGGAAACTTTAAACCCTTTAAAAATTTGTTTGTGCCACTGCCATGACTTAAAAAGCAAAGCTAGAATTTAAAAATATAGTCCACTGAGAACCGTTCTGAAGATAACAAATATAGCAAAATATATGGGTAAACTTTTCCAGGAGTGTAAAATGCATGTTACTCAAGGTTTTCTGTTTTCTGTTTTTAAGATAAGGTAAAAACTGATCCCCGTTTCTCTGCTCACAGAGCTTTAGAAATTGAGCCAACACTGCAGGGAAATTCAGCAGAAACACTGCGTCTGTCTACTAGAAAAAGCTTCACAATACTGATGGTCTTTTTCAATACCTCTGGACCAAGAGCTCTGTGTTTCTATTCACACACAAATATAAAAATTCTGTAGTATTGAGAGACTGTATGCAGAATGATTATTGCTAACTTCTGACTAGGTTCAACATACAGTCATGGGGAATATTATAAAATGAATTGCATTTTTCGTGACACCATGCTAGCCCCATCACTGTTTAACACATTTTATGTATAACAATAAAATTATTATGATCTGATCTAAATATGTAAAAATGGCAGGGGCTCAGCTGCAAAAAACCTGCAAAGATAATTTATTGTGGAGGAAAAGATATAAAGATTATAGAGTAACAAAATCAGAACACTTTAAGAGCATAAATGTTGCTGGCATCATATTGTTGGGGTCTTTTGCTATTCTTGTGCTACACTTGTTACTGCACATAAATATTTATTGTGAGACACCGGATGTCCTCTAGATTTCCATATAAAAATTTGCCTTTGGGAGGTACTTGAAGGAATGGATGAAAAAGACTGACTTTACATTTTTAACAAAACTTCTCAAAATTAAGAAAATATGCCAGACTTGCATGTATACTGTTAGGAGTGCCATTCTCTGGCACTGAAAATCACCTTTGGTAATTACCCATGGTTAATTTCCTTTACCCCCCAAAAGAGAGCAGCAACCTAGACATTGCCCACCAGGACTGATCCTAGGCCTGTGGTAATTCCCAGCCTGTGTCTGGGAATAGCAGTGAAAAAAGCTGGGTGGCAAGCAAGCAAATGTCTGCCAGAAATCACTGTAAGGATCTAACAGTAGGAAAGGTTGTGGCACTGTGCTCATGTAATAGTACCTTGAAGGTCCAGTTCAGTTATATAGAAATGGCTTTACAGGGTTTGCCAATACAACTCCAGAACATGAAAGCTTTCCCAAGTCTCGCATTGTGTGCATCTTCTCAACCAGCCTGCCCAGCCTGATTCACACTGGAGGATGAATATTGTGGTAGGGCACAGACAGTTTATTTATGAAAGAGATAGAATTATAAACCCCTATACTCCTCACTGTTTGAGTATTTACAGAGAGAAAAACTTTCTGCCCAAGCAGTAATTTCACATCCACAACTTTTTCCAAGAAGACAACTGAAAGTTGTGTGTAAGCAGCTAATATTCCCATGCTATTTTTCAGAAGTAAAATAATACAAAGGCCAGATCATGACAGGTTGATATACATTAATTCAAGGAGTAGAACCTGCAGAGAGAAGGAGCTTGTCTTGAGTGCATGAGGCTGCTAAATAAATACTTCTTGGACAAGACAGTCCTCTTTCTTTCCTGAATCTTTTATGAACTAAGTGATCCAAAACCCCAGTACCGAATTGGGAATGGGGAGAAGAGTTTGCCTTCTGACAGAAGCAGACATTTTTCCCTTTTCACAGTAATTCTGTGATCAGTAATTACTGATTTCTAACAATAATAAAAATGGGGTTGTGGTGTGATCATTAGTACCTCATGACCAGGCATAAAAAAGTCCTAGCCTATGAAATACAAATAATGACACCTTGAAAGCTGAAAAATTAGACTATTTCTCCTTATCCTTTTTAATCAGATGCAGACAATATGCAATATTTTATATTTTTAAAATCATTCAAATGGCATACATTGTAAAAAAAGAGCTCTTTTACGATGTCATACTTCTAAAACTTAATTTTTCTGATGATCTTCATAAATATATTTTTACATATCAATATAAATTTTATTAATTTATCAATTTATAAATATATTTCTAAAGTTCATGATTTGTTCACCCCTTGCAGGCAGACAAGATTTCCTTTGAAAAAAATCTGAAAGATTCATAAGCAAAACAACATTGCAAGCACTACCAGAACACGACAGAAGGCTTTGTACTGTAGGTAAGAAAAATGGTTTTATGAAACTTGGAAGAATTTACCTTGACAAGAAGTCTGTGAAAGAGAGACGTATTGGATACCCATGTCGTATAATTTTGACCATGTCTAGGACACCAATATACTGCAGTTGAGCAGACACATAAAAATTATCAAAAGTATCTGGCAACTTGGAGTTATTAGGTTTTATACAATGAACGGAATGTGGTGTGCAATTCTGCAGCTTCCCAATAATATCTGCAAGTGATTTCTGGGGAAAAAAACAAAAAAACAAACAAAGAAGCAATTATGAATCATTCTTGTGCAGCTAAGACAATTGTTCAATACATATGCTCTTCCTAACTTTTTAACATCATTTTCTCAAAAGGGCTGACCAGGTCTTGCAAGTAGCTTTCTCAAACATAACATTTTTCTTTCTTCCATTGCAATCTGCAGAGGGTAATCCTGCCTTTAAAACATCATTCATTTTAAGATGTTTTAAGAGATTCTTTTGCAAATTTCTGTCCATAAGGTGTTCACTGACCCTGAGCTGTATTGCCACAGTGGTTGGGCCCCCTCGTTCCAGTCTCTGAAGAAATGAGGATGTTCCTTTCTTTTTCAACAGCTGTGGAAGAGAAAAGCACACACACAACAATTTTATCTCAAGATGGACAGTAGATATTTATTGTCATTGTTGCAGTTGACTAATGAAGGTAAAAATTTGTAGAAACACTGTGCCATAGACAAGGATTGAGTTTCAGAAAGAAATGGGAAGTGGATAAATATCCTCAGGTATTTGCAGAGCCATGACTGGTGAGTAAGTTTTGATTTCAAAAGCACCTACATATATTATAAAGATAATACACCTTTTACAAATAACTGGGCAAATCAATATGTTTCAGAACTCTGTGGCAGAAGCAGGACTTGTCCAGTTAGTATCCCATAGAGTCTAGAGGTAGCATAATTCTGTAACTCTGTAAGAAGGTGCCTTATGCCTTTGGCAGGTGTTTAAGTCAGTAAGAGTACAGATAATTTAAAAAAATCTTGACAGCAAAACAATAATATAAATATTTTTCTTAAAATCTTCTTATTTCTTCTTGCACGTGTGAACACAGTTAAACTCCTCTTTTTAAACAGATTTTCACCAACTAGAAACAAAATATTAACAACTTTCTATCTCATTAGAACCAATGTTACCCCACACATCAGAATTGGGAGGTGAGAATGAATTTATTTTTCACTGCTCTACTTCCTAAATTTGAGACTAAAATGGCAATAATCATACTAAAAGTGGTCCCAGAACTTAGAGTTTTTGTTAAATTCTCTACAGAAAGGCTGGCAAAATTATTGCATTCCAGGATTTGGCAAAGCTGTGAGATTTAAACCTCCTTATCAATGACTACCTTTTCAGCTCTGACTCTCCATTGCCTTTCTTCAGTCCACCCACCCCATAAAAATCCCTTTCTGCTGAGTCAGCATATTCTGGCCTATTCCTTTTTCCAGTTTTATCAAAAAAGCATACATCTTCTCAGCTTGGCCCACTCAAGCCAAATGCCATTAAAAATATTGTAGTGCAAGCAATTTTCTACTCACCATGCTAAACTTCAGAGCTCTTTCTTATTTCACTTAATAGGATGCAATAAGATTTTAAAGGCAAATTCACCCTCAACTTCAAAACTAAAAAGTAAAAGAGATCTACTTGTTCCAATTTTTCTTGTAAAAAGGACCACTAGCATGTCAATGACATTTCTCAGTTAAAGTTTACAAAATAACTGAGGAATATAACCAAAATAGAATTTTCTCCACCTTACAGATAATGCTGTCACCCCTTCCTCTCAATATTTAAATCAATAGCTCAAGATTGTTTCCTGACTTAGTGGGAGATCCAGTAACAACACTTTAGATGCTAAAATTCCTGCCTGCTCTCCCATGTTACATATGACTTTCCATGTGAAAGAAATTTTTTTNACTTTTCCAGGAGTGTAAAATGCATGTTACTCAAGGTTTTCTGTTTTCTGTTTTTAAGATAAGGTAAAAACTGATCCCCGTTTCTCTGCTCACAGAGCTTTAGAAATTGAGCCAACACTGCAGGGAAATTCAGCAGAAACACTGCGTCTGTCTACTAGAAAAAGCTTCACAATACTGATGGTCTTTTTCAATACCTCTGGACCAAGAGCTCTGTGTTTCTATTCACACACAAATATAAAAATTCTGTAGTATTGAGAGACTGTATGCAGAATGATTATTGCTAACTTCTGACTAGGTTCAACATACAGTCATGGGGAATATTATAAAATGAATTGCATTTTTCGTGACACCATGCTAGCCCCATCACTGTTTAACACATTTTATGTATAACAATAAAATTATTATGATCTGATCTAAATATGTAAAAATGGCAGGGGCTCAGCTGCAAAAAACCTGCAAAGATAATTTATTGTGGAGGAAAAGATATAAAGATTATAGAGTAACAAAATCAGAACACTTTAAGAGCATAAATGTTGCTGGCATCATATTGTTGGGGTCTTTTGCTATTCTTGTGCTACACTTGTTACTGCACATAAATATTTATTGTGAGACACCGGATGTCCTCTAGATTTCCATATAAAAATTTGCCTTTGGGAGGTACTTGAAGGAATGGATGAAAAAGACTGACTTTACATTTTTAACAAAACTTCTCAAAATTAAGAAAATATGCCAGACTTGCATGTATACTGTTAGGAGTGCCATTCTCTGGCACTGAAAATCACCTTTGGTAATTACCCATGGTTAATTTCCTTTACCCCCCAAAAGAGAGCAGCAACCTAGACATTGCCCACCAGGACTGATCCTAGGCCTGTGGTAATTCCCAGCCTGTGTCTGGGAATAGCAGTGAAAAAAGCTGGGTGGCAAGCAAGCAAATGTCTGCCAGAAATCACTGTAAGGATCTAACAGTAGGAAAGGTTGTGGCACTGTGCTCATGTAATAGTACCTTGAAGGTCCAGTTCAGTTATATAGAAATGGCTTTACAGGGTTTGCCAATACAACTCCAGAACATGAAAGCTTTCCCAAGTCTCGCATTGTGTGCATCTTCTCAACCAGCCTGCCCAGCCTGATTCACACTGGAGGATGAATATTGTGGTAGGGCACAGACAGTTTATTTATGAAAGAGATAGAATTATAAACCCCTATACTCCTCACTGTTTGAGTATTTACAGAGAGAAAAACTTTCTGCCCAAGCAGTAATTTCACATCCACAACTTTTTCCAAGAAGACAACTGAAAGTTGTGTGTAAGCAGCTAATATTCCCATGCTATTTTTCAGAAGTAAAATAATACAAAGGCCAGATCATGACAGGTTGATATACATTAATTCAAGGAGTAGAACCTGCAGAGAGAAGGAGCTTGTCTTGAGTGCATGAGGCTGCTAAATAAATACTTCTTGGACAAGACAGTCCTCTTTCTTTCCTGAATCTTTTATGAACTAAGTGATCCAAAACCCCAGTACCGAATTGGGAATGGGGAGAAGAGTTTGCCTTCTGACAGAAGCAGACATTTTTCCCTTTTCACAGTAATTCTGTGATCAGTAATTACTGATTTCTAACAATAATAAAAATGGGGTTGTGGTGTGATCATTAGTACCTCATGACCAGGCATAAAAAAGTCCTAGCCTATGAAATACAAATAATGACACCTTGAAAGCTGAAAAATTAGACTATTTCTCCTTATCCTTTTTAATCAGATGCAGACAATATGCAATATTTTATATTTTTAAAATCATTCAAATGGCATACATTGTAAAAAAAGAGCTCTTTTACGATGTCATACTTCTAAAACTTAATTTTTCTGATGATCTTCATAAATATATTTTTACATATCAATATAAATTTTATTAATTTATCAATTTATAAATATATTTCTAAAGTTCATGATTTGTTCACCCCTTGCAGGCAGACAAGATTTCCTTTGAAAAAAATCTGAAAGATTCATAAGCAAAACAACATTGCAAGCACTACCAGAACACGACAGAAGGCTTTGTACTGTAGGTAAGAAAAATGGTTTTATGAAACTTGGAAGAATTTACCTTGACAAGAAGTCTGTGAAAGAGAGACGTATTGGATACCCATGTCGTATAATTTTGACCATGTCTAGGACACCAATATACTGCAGTTGAGCAGACACATAAAAATTATCAAAAGTATCTGGCAACTTGGAGTTATTAGGTTTTATACAATGAACGGAATGTGGTGTGCAATTCTGCAGCTTCCCAATAATATCTGCAAGTGATTTCTGGGGAAAAAAACAAAAAAACAAACAAAGAAGCAATTATGAATCATTCTTGTGCAGCTAAGACAATTGTTCAATACATATGCTCTTCCTAACTTTTTAACATCATTTTCTCAAAAGGGCTGACCAGGTCTTGCAAGTAGCTTTCTCAAACATAACATTTTTCTTTCTTCCATTGCAATCTGCAGAGGGTAATCCTGCCTTTAAAACATCATTCATTTTAAGATGTTTTAAGAGATTCTTTTGCAAATTTCTGTCCATAAGGTGTTCACTGACCCTGAGCTGTATTGCCACAGTGGTTGGGCCCCCTCGTTCCAGTCTCTGAAGAAATGAGGATGTTCCTTTCTTTTTCAACAGCTGTGGAAGAGAAAAGCACACACACAACAATTTTATCTCAAGATGGACAGTAGATATTTATTGTCATTGTTGCAGTTGACTAATGAAGGTAAAAATTTGTAGAAACACTGTGCCATAGACAAGGATTGAGTTTCAGAAAGAAATGGGAAGTGGATAAATATCCTCAGGTATTTGCAGAGCCATGACTGGTGAGTAAGTTTTGATTTCAAAAGCACCTACATATATTATAAAGATAATACACCTTTTACAAATAACTGGGCAAATCAATATGTTTCAGAACTCTGTGGCAGAAGCAGGACTTGTCCAGTTAGTATCCCATAGAGTCTAGAGGTAGCATAATTCTGTAACTCTGTAAGAAGGTGCCTTATGCCTTTGGCAGGTGTTTAAGTCAGTAAGAGTACAGATAATTTAAAAAAATCTTGACAGCAAAACAATAATATAAATATTTTTCTTAAAATCTTCTTATTTCTTCTTGCACGTGTGAACACAGTTAAACTCCTCTTTTTAAACAGATTTTCACCAACTAGAAACAAAATATTAACAACTTTCTATCTCATTAGAACCAATGTTACCCCACACATCAGAATTGGGAGGTGAGAATGAATTTATTTTTCACTGCTCTACTTCCTAAATTTGAGACTAAAATGGCAATAATCATACTAAAAGTGGTCCCAGAACTTAGAGTTTTTGTTAAATTCTCTACAGAAAGGCTGGCAAAATTATTGCATTCCAGGATTTGGCAAAGCTGTGAGATTTAAACCTCCTTATCAATGACTACCTTTTCAGCTCTGACTCTCCATTGCCTTTCTTCAGTCCACCCACCCCATAAAAATCCCTTTCTGCTGAGTCAGCATATTCTGGCCTATTCCTTTTTCCAGTTTTATCAAAAAAGCATACATCTTCTCAGCTTGGCCCACTCAAGCCAAATGCCATTAAAAATATTGTAGTGCAAGCAATTTTCTACTCACCATGCTAAACTTCAGAGCTCTTTCTTATTTCACTTAATAGGATGCAATAAGATTTTAAAGGCAAATTCACCCTCAACTTCAAAACTAAAAAGTAAAAGAGATCTACTTGTTCCAATTTTTCTTGTAAAAAGGACCACTAGCATGTCAATGACATTTCTCAGTTAAAGTTTACAAAATAACTGAGGAATATAACCAAAATAGAATTTTCTCCACCTTACAGATAATGCTGTCACCCCTTCCTCTCAATATTTAAATCAATAGCTCAAGATTGTTTCCTGACTTAGTGGGAGATCCAGTAACAACACTTTAGATGCTAAAATTCCTGCCTGCTCTCCCATGTTACATATGACTTTCCATGTGAAAGAAATTTTTTTTCAGAATGAGAGAGAGAATACAAATGAAAAATGAAAAAAAGACAAAGACAAAAAATTAATTCAATTCAAACTCCCCAAACTTGGACACCTTTAATCTTCAGCTATGGGCTAAGGAAAAAGGCTGTATCACCAAGCTGTACCTCTCTACTACCCTGTAATATACAGCTTTACATTGGAATATCTTGCACCTCTAATCTACAGAACACCCCCCCACCACATATATGTGATTTTGTAATCTCTGTTAAGAAGATAAAAATGTCCTCCTAAAAAATCTCTAAAGACTTTTGCTGTATAAACTCTGAAACATACCAATTCTTTCAAAGTAAGTGAGGGGAAGACAACAGAGCCAACATATGCACCAGGAAAAGATTAGGGAAAAAACAAGGGAGCAAGAATTGATGTGAGCAAGAGTTGTGAGAGTGTCAATGAAGGTATTTTATTTGAAAAGGGGACATGATCTTCATAAGTCCATTAAACTCTGGATAAACTCCAATAAAACACAGTGGTTATGATTTTCCAACTCATAATAATTTTAATTTTAAGCTGACAAGAAAAAGCCCCTTACATTGCATTTGCAGTTACAGTAATAAAATAACAAACCCAACATTATTTCAGTCCATCACAGCAGATTTTCAGGGCTATAGTGAAATTGGGAAGGAATTATTTGGGACAGTTACAGGTGTGGGCTTGATCCACAGTAGAATTTAAGCACTTACCTATTTACAGGTCCTGTATTGAGTGCTATTCCAAAAAAAAAAGTGTTGATTTTCGCCAATGGAACAGCTTAGATTCCTAAAGTTCTGCTCCAGTCCTGCAGGGCAGCACAGTACCTTGCTCAAATTAGGCCAGTTTAGTATCAACAAAGCATTCTGTCTCACCTGCACAACTCTTCTCAAAGCCTGTGTTTGAGAAGCAAAGCCATCCTTGTCTCTGTGGACAGATGAATGGTGGAGTTCTTCCCACCTTCCAACTAATGCCTAAAGGTTTACAGCATTCTCACTGAATCTGAAATTTCTGACTTCAGACATCATGCTTCCCAAAGGAATTTAATGTCTTCTGTCTCTCAAGAGGGTAACTACAGGTTAAAAGCTATTCTGGACATACCAAAACCAGCATAATTTCAGAGATCCCAACTGTGCACTGTTTTACCCTGGTTTGATTAGGCTTCCAACTCAGATATGCTTTTCATACATCCTCCCATGAATGGGACTAGGATCTTTTTCTAGGATCTTTTAACATCCTTAGGAAGCTGTTCCTCTAGGAAGCTGTTACTACAGTGGAAAGGCACTGAAAGGCACCTTGTAAGGCCTCAGCTGTTTGCTAAATATAGCCTTAAACCAACACCATTCACTTCAACTTAAGTTTTTCCACTGAGATTACTGACAAGAACAGTAGTCAGGAATTATGCTGTTATCAGCAGGGGGACTATCAGGAAAGTCCCATTGCTAAAGCCTTCCACAATGATACATGTATGCAGGCTCCTTAATCCCATGACAGAATCAATTTTATGCAGCTGTAAACCAAAAATAGAGTTGTAAGATTCAAGAAGCCTCGTGAGGCAGCTGATTTATTGTGAGAAATGCATGCTTCTTTTCTAGAAGCATAAATTCCAAAGCTCTGTCATGAATTAACTCAGTAAATCACATTATTTCTCTTCAAGAGAGATGTTCCATGTGACATGAACAATTAATTTTCTGATAATCTTCAAAGTTTCTCTCCTGCTCCTCTCCTTTTTTGCTTTTGTTTGTGGTTTGTTGGTGTTTGTTTAGGTTTTTCTTTTAACTTTTATGTCTGACTTAATTAGCAGGAAAAGAGATAAATTCAGAAATGAGGCATATTTGATTTGATTTCAAATTGACTGGGAAAGTTAACTATAAGAGACCATTTAAAATAACAATGTTGGCCAAAATTTACATGTTGATCTTCATACAAAACCACACAAAACTGTATTTAGCAAACCAGAAATCTTCTCATGTTGACATAATAAGGACATTAAGATCTTATTTTTACACTTCCTATGTCTTAATTTACTCAACTATTCATCATAAAGTCTTTCAAGGAGATGAAACAAAGAAATGCTCCTATACAGCCAAAAATTAGTAAGACTGCATTCACTGCTAATAAGCCCTGGAACCAGGCAATCATGGAATGATTCAGGTTGAAGGACCTCATCATCTTGTTTACCTTCTGCTCAAAGGTAAACAAGAAAAAATCTCAAAAGAGATTTTTGAACCAGAATTATTAGTGTTCATAAATTAGAACCTTTTCTCATTTTTGCTGCTTTGGTGTTGATACTAAGTACTAAATTATTTTAATAGTGTAATGACTACAGAGAATGAAGCAGAGAAGAAGATGATTTCAGAAATGACAAAATAACAGAAAAACCTTCAAGGAGCCAAGAGCGGAAAGAATCCTAAATTCTTACCTTGCTGAGTTCAATATACTTCTTTGCTTCTCCACTTGCATTGGTTACAGGTGGTTTTTTACTGAGCAAAGCTGCTTTACACCCTTTGATTTTAAGAGAATGATATGGAGGAACAAGTGATCCAGTTTGTGTCAGTTTGGACTGGAACAATTGATTGATGACCACATTTTCACTAGCTGGAAATAAAAAAAAATAAATGCATGAAGATAAAATATAAGCTAGAAAATTATATATATTGTATTTGTCAATAAAAAGACACAGTAGGAGAGAATTAAATAAGTAAACCTAAAACAAAGGGACAAATCATAAAATGAGCATTATCAAAGCTATCAAAGAAAATTCAATAGCTGAAAATAGGAACACTATTTTTAACATATTCAGGTCCTGTGCTGAACAGAGTGCATAAACCAAAACCCTTCAAACTGATTTGTCTAAATTTAATTACTTATGGGATCATCACCTCTGAATTTTGTTCCATAATAGCTTTCCAATTCATCCATCTATTAAAGCAATGTAAGAGATGAGTTCTGCACAATTTCCTAACATGTAGTATTTAGAAACAATCAAGGCACTTGACAGAAATAAATTATAGACACTCATTGCACTAAAGAATTATATACGCACAAAACATGAGAAAGGATTTTAAAAAAAGGCAAAGCAAAGAACAGAACTGTAGAAAATTTGGTTTCTGTACATCAAGACCACACTTAAAAACAATTACAGAAAAAAGACAGTGTCATACATATATATTATTACTTGTACATATACTTCCAGGGGGTGCTTTTAAACCAAAAAAAAAATCTGAATTTTAGGACAGATAGTATACTTTATCCTAATTTCAGTCTAATTATCCTTTATAAATTTATGGTCACAGGGTTTTTAAGATGAACATGATAATTACATGCTGCTTGTACTGCCACAGCACCAAAAAGAGTTAAGAACTCATTCTGTGGTACATCATTAACCATGCTGAATTCCTGTTAAAATTTTTTTAAGAACTAGAAAACTCTCATTATGATCATGCACATCATATGAATAAACAAAAAATCCAGAAAGATGAACAGGATAAGCATAATTCATAATAGCTTAGCATTGCAGGTAAATTCTTCAGTTTGCTCTTTAATAAATGTTTACAGATTTCTTACTATATGATAAATGCAAAAGATTTGTTTCCCTTTTTCTGTGGAGATTGCTATTCCTTACTTTACAAAAACACTAAAATTATGAGGAAGATATGGAAGCAGATAATTGAAATGATTTCAGCACAATCAGAGGGCGTCAATACCTATATGTTTAAAATGTGATAGGTAGGATTAGGACAGGCATAGAAATTATGTCTTTCAAATTAAAACATATACATCCTATGTCAATAGTCTCTTCTGATAATTTTCAAGCAGGTATGTTCCACATTCCTACACATGTATACAAATTACTTTAATGTTATTATAGTTAAAAGTTTTGATTGAGGAAACGAAATTCAATTAAAATCAAAGGAAGCATGCACTTAAGTTATACATTTTACAACTTATGAAACTGACTCTAAAGGAAATATGTCACTGACAATCAACAGGTTTTAACCCTAAGTCACTTAAAAAAGAAGGCACTTAGCCCTTAAATGATTTTCATGTTTGTAAATATTCTGCTCGCAGAATTCATTATTATTATTCATTTATTAT
>VXAX01001641.1:2104272-2155593 GCA_013399835.1 Leptocoma aspasia
TCATTTATTATTATTATTATTATTATTATTCCTCAGTTGTATAGATACTCAGCCTCATATTAAACTTTTAATATCCAATCTCATCCTCCATTCTTGCCTTTTAACAGTAGCATGGCTGGTTACACAAAATAGCAATGAAAGTGCAAAAAGGGACTTTGTGAGAGAATGGAATAATGCTCTCCCTCATCAAATGTACTGGAAGTTGTCATACCTTCTCTTTGGCAGATTACCATGAATATTCCAAGTAATGGGAACTGCGATATCTCTTATAGGCTTATATTAAAGATAATTTCTTTAATTTCATTCTTCATTCGGAATGTACACTTTTTGCATCTAAAATGCATCAATTATTTTACTAGAATGCTTGGCTAATTTTACAGTAAAATTACTAAAATGCAATACATTTTAACAGTAGGCCTCTATTTCTAAGGAAAGAAGTATAAGTATATAATATATTAAGTGAAAAACACTACAGTGATTGGAAAGAAGAAAAAATGACACCTCAGGGTGCACTGGCATTTCCTTACCTGAGGAAAATGCTTTGTTTTTCCTCTGAAGAAAGGGGAAATGATACAGGTTTTCATTAATCCAATTATGAATCATTAATTATTATTAATTAATCAGTTGCATTATTATTATTATTATTATTATTATGCACAATTATATGCACACTGAGAGGCATTTAATTTTGCATTTCAATTGACATTTATATCTATTCACTGAAAAACATAAGATCGCCCACAAGTTACTGCCTTTAGAAGGCTACTCAAGCAGTGGAGCACATCCCACTGCTGCCTCTATGATTTTGGGAGCCTAATTTCCTTCCCCTATTTTCTGAGTTTTATTTTTGCTGTAGTTCATACTCATTGTCTTCTTTAAGTCATTCTCATCATATTACACCTTCTTTTTCTTTACATCACATGATAAGGATGCTCTATGTTCATGAATCTAAAAGCTTTTAAATTAGAGCAAATTTCAAACAATACTGTATGTAAATACTTCATAAAGATGAGGGAGACTTTTTTTACTGGAAATAAAACATATATAAATGTGTCTTAAAACTAAAATGAAAATTAAAATCAAGTCATAATATCTTGATTTCTAACAACAGTAACCACAAAAACATTTACTTACTTTTCATTACAAATATGAGATTTTGTGAAAGGGAATCTTTATTTTTTTCTATCGCACCAGCAATTTCATATGTAACCTATAATAAAATATTATGACATCATTAGTAATGACCAGTGCATCTTTTAAAAATCTTATAGCAGTAGAAATGAAGCAATGTTTTTTTCCACCCAAGGTTGGCACCAGGTAGTATCTTTTGGCATTTTCTAAGTGCCTACAGCGCTGACCAGAAGAACTGGTTGTTGAACATTATGTGCCTCTGCAACTATGGAGAAATGTCATTGGACTGATTTTAAAACATTTCCACAATACAAGACTTTGAGTCAAATATGTACTGTAAAGCAGGAGACACTGACCTAAACAATGCTTTCCCTGGAAGATAAGCAAGTCATTCCCAGCTCACAGATCTCCTTGTCAATGGGAAACTGTCCCCACTAACCATGACAGAGCAGTCTGAGTCCAAACTCACACTCAGGACAAGTTCCAACCACTGCTGTATCCTTTGGAGGTAAGTTCAGTCAATATGTTATACACAAATCCCATTTACATTTCTAACAACTATGCCCATAAGGATTTTGGGTCACCTCGGTTGCCTGATGTCGTGATTTCAATAACAGACAGCTGGATGATCCCTGCATCTGTCATCTGGCTGCAGATAAATTCTCACACATGTGGTAGACACTCTCAAAATTGAGCAAAATCTGAGCTCTAGCCAGAGGTGCTGATGGTACATCCAAAATGAAGAAATACAACCAAATGTCTCTTTTAATACTGAGCCCATCCCTGAAGACACTGTACAGAAAAGGAGCACTAAGACAAGAAAGCAGTTGTCTTTTTGGGGTTTTTTAAACTTTGTATGGGGATGGGTGAAAAAAAACCTAGTTAATTTAAAGACTTTAGATATAAGAAGCTCTGGCTTGCACAGTAGTAGAACCCAAAGGGAATTTTTAAGTTAAAAAGAAAGAAAATTATAGATTTCAATACTTGCATGATTAGGCAGGTATTAATGGGAACTTAGAATACAGTTTGGTTTTATTTACCTTGGGACCATGTTTCTATCTAAAGCCTTCTTTAATTTTTTGTATTGGATCTATATCCTAAACCCCTTAGGTGTTTGGGGAAATTTTATCCCTGTATATTTAATAAAGCCATTAATATATAATTAAGATTAGTAACACTAATCAGTGCATTAATTTTCCATGGGGTCATTTGACAATTATGCAATGCTATCTTGGTCACAAAAGAAATTATGTGACTTGGAAGTGTATAATCTGTTAGAGTGAGTACTTGTCAAATGATGTAATTACTATGGTGTCTGACATGAACAAGGTATAACAAGAGAATTATGGTTCTTTTCCATGACAGATCCAATATTATGTATTTTCTAATTGCATTTCCTAAGAACATGCAACACAGTTAGCACATTATTAGAATACTTTAAGTATACTATTAAATGCTTTTAGTGTACTCAACATAAATGTTGTGCCATATTGGTTCATAAAAGGTAATTAGCAGAACTTATATGACAAATCCATAATGCCAGTTCCTAATTGAGTGTCTTGGGCTTCCACTAAATTAGAAGGAGAGAATTAGTATTGGTGGGAAGAGTAGGTAAGTATAGCAGTGGGAGATACTATATTATGATTAACTGCCTAGATTGAAACAGGGAGAAGTTTCATTATTGATGCTGGTATAATACATCACAAACTTCTAGAATTATATTCATAAGACATATTTAATACCACATAAAATAGGTAAAAGTTAGGAGGAATCCCTTTTATGAAGAAATTGCTAACACTCTGAACAATTGTATCATAGACTTGGTAAATTAATTCACTGCCTAAAGACATGAAACTGAATCAATGAAATGACACTCTAGGGTTCCATAGCCATTGCCAGTCCCACAAAATAGAAAAAGAAATAAGTCCTCTTTCAGCTGCCAATTTTGTTGATTTAATCTTGCCCTCATCAGAGATGGCAAACTACATGCCACCTAAAGCACATATCTTCCCCTCAGTTTTCTTCTGTTGTGTTTGTAAAATAAACCTGGCCCAAACTCTGCACTGGCTGGCACTCAAGCACAGTGGATAGTTATGCTGGGGAGACAAAAAGCAAGCAAGTATTGCATACTTTAGAGAGGAAATGTGCACTCACTTAGATAATGGGTCCAGTTTTATAAAACATACTCCTTATTGTCACTTCTATTTATTGCAGTGTGCTTTATCTTGCTTTATATGATGACTTTTTGGGGCAGACAATGTGGAAACCTGTATGTCTGTGTTCGCCAAAGGAAACAAGACCTTTATATAGTATCTGAATAGCTAAACTATTTTTATTTTAAAAAAAAAGTACTGTTCCACACTACATTTTATTTAATTATAAGAGATTAAAACAAAATGGAGTTAGATTTGCTTTTATTCTAAATTTCTAAATTTAAGTTCATAAAGGAAGCGAGCTTAACATAAGTCATAAAGGGTATGGCCAAATACTCATCTATTCCTGAATATTTAGGGAAAACTATTGAGGAGTATTTCCACTTTGCCAGCTACCAGTTCCCTTCTCAGCTTTCAGGGCTCTGCCCATGCAGGTGCTCTTGTTCTGCAGGCTGTATTTCCTCTTTGTATTTAGTATCTCTTGACTTGCATTTTCTCCTCAAATCTCTCTTTCCAGACTTCATTAACATTTCCAGCATCTTTTAAGACTGTGTGTCAAGGAGTTTCACTAATTACTAAGTATGAGAAAAAAAAACCTTATTTTTATTTGTTTTGAACCTATTTTCTGTTTGTTTAAGTTAGCATAGCTGGTTTTAATACAATAAGAACTACTAGATACAAGTAAGAGGCAAAACACCCAGAAAACAGGAGACTCACCAGATATGCACAGAGCTGACTTTGGGAACTGCACATTCCTCTGATATTTTTGCCTCTTTGCTTCATTAATTATCTTCATGCCAGAAAATCAGAAGACTGTATATATTTTCTTCTGAACTAAAGGATCCTCTGTCATAACATCTGACTTACTTAAGGGACTTTCTCCCAGTTTATTTGATATCCCAATATACTTTATCAACAGGACCACATTTACACATGGTTTTCAATTCCTTAAAATACTCTTTTTTTTCTTTTTTGGGTAAATAATTTTTGTATCTTGTGATAGGCCAAAAAAGCTCATGGTTAATGGCAGATTTGGCAGGACCCCTAAAACAAGCAAGGAAAATGCCACCTGGAATATTAAGAACAATTTGGCTGCATTCCCACTTAAAAATGAAAATTTTACTATTTTAATAACAAAATGTAACTGAGAAACTCAGATTTGCCTATGTTGTAAATTTTAGGTAATAAGAAAATAATTAGTTCATGTACCAAAAGAGGAATTTTTGAGAACATGTCCAAGGACAATTTGGTGCACAGAGACACTTGTAGTTGTTAATTTTCTGCCAGTACTTGAATGTGAGTGGTATGCTTGCATGTACCATTTTTAAGGATCACTGGGTTTATCAACCTCCCAAAACAAGTCTTGTTAAGCAATGAGCGAGCTAAATAATTTTATAGTCTGTCAAGTATTATTCTAACACTGTGCTAAAATAGCATTTTGAAAGAATTTGTTTCTATTTAGAAACAAAATAGACAGGTGGGGGAAAGCACTTTGTCATTTTCTCCAGTAAATGAAAATCCCAAATCAAGATACTTAATGAAAGAAAGAGTGAGAGAAAGGGAGAAAAAGCAAGACTGTCTTGCCTATGTGAAAACCACAATCTATATCAAGTAGCCTTCATAGGCCTTGTTACAGTTTAGATTAGATTGATTTGATTGTTGTGTCTGGGGATTCACCCTGGGGAAAAAACAGTGAAAATGAAAGCCTCCTTATTGATTAATCCACCTCCTTTTGCCTTTTGATTTAGAGGTTCAGTTTCAGAGTCTGCCTGGGATATACAAGGCATTTCAGAGAAGACTGCCTTGGTGGAGGTGAGCTGACAGTTTAGAGGTATTTTTGATATGTAGGTAGCTGAGAAATGAAAGACATTGATCTGCACTTAAAGGAACATTATGTGCACTGTTTTATAGAGCAAAGAAGTTGATCTTTAGTTCTGGTCGGTTTATTACAGTACAAAAAGTCAAAACAGTGGCAAGGCAAACAGCGACAAGGGGCTTATCTAGTTTTTAAATTCAAGTTTAATTTAGACAGAAGAAAGCTTAAATTATGATAATTTATTATTCAGATCACATGAACAATGGGAAAAATAGCTCATTATCTTAAATACCGGTATGTTAAATACTACTATTAGATAAAGCCGTGTCTCTTGGCACTGTGCTAAGACAATATATTTCTGGTTTACTTAGTGATATGTTAATTCTTCCACAAAATTTAAAAAAATAAAGAACTTTGAGTCCTTGAGAAAGTTCAATTATGGAAATGTTATTGTTCAAAAATCGTGGCTTTTGACATGCCTGACAGTTCAAAGATATAATTAATGTGAAGCCCTTCCTTAAGTGAGAGCCCACAATGTAAATATTAATGTTATCAATAAATGAACCTAGAAATTCAGTATTACAGATTCTTAGGATAGTTTCAGGTGATGGTCAGCTGCACCCATAAAACACTTTGCTACTCAAGGGAAGCTTGCAAGGCATCATGTGTGCCTCTTCCCCCAGAGTCTGTGTGAGAAGCATCTCAAGATACCCAGTCATATCAGGCATCAGAAACAAAGAGATGCCCTAGAAGAACAGAAATTTTCTGGAAGAAATCAGACTGCCAGTATTCAGAGAAATGTGTTAAACAACCTTCAGATAAAGCCCTTCACTAGGATTATTTTTTTTTTTAGTCATAAAACCCCTAAATCATTCTCTTCTACCTTCTGCCTGAACAAAACAGATAAGCTCTTTGTCTTACAGCACTCAGATACCAAGAGATTAAACAGCTCTTAGAAAAGAGTCATAATGTGTCAAGGCATTGTAGGATTCTGTTCAGCTGTAAAATTAAAACTAGGAGATAAAGTAAAATACTTACATGATAAAGTACTGATGCTCACAGTGGCCTTTGCTAAGCATGTGTTCATGTGTGTTCACAAGCAATATATCATATTGCCCATGCACAAAAAGACAGACTTAATCTTGTTCAGGAATAATAGCAAAATTCAAAAGAAATGAGGCAAAATTCATTTTCTCTCTTCCACTGGATCATTCTGCCACATTTGCGTAAAACCATATTCATTCTCAGATTCCACTAAAATATCTGACCCCTGTGCTGATTTCTTCCACGTGCAGAAGTTAACTTGTGCATATTGTTCCTCTTTCTTCCCTCCAAAACAGACAAGAAAATAAGAAAAACTCCAAAGTTTCTCAGAATGGTATCGTACACGCAGAATTCCTTGAAGTATTGATTCAGCCAGAAAATTAAGTATGGATTCCAAATTATCTGGATTTCTTTTCCCCCTTACATGTTACTTTGAGCCTCCTGCACATTCTTTGTCTCAATTCAACATTGTGCTTTCTTTCTTTTACTGCTGTCCCATTCTGTTTTCACTTTTTCTTTCAGTACTGCTTTTTCTGGGATAGTTTAAGGCTCATTATGCTTGGATCAATAATACAGCATATTTAGTCTTAGGAAAAGTTGCTGAGCATGAAACTTAAGGGAATGGCAATACCTCCCAATTCATGACACATTCAACTAAAAATACTTGATAGTGGAAGAAAAGATAATTTTTCTACCTGTATCCGGACACAAAATTTCACCAAATATGAAAATATTAGAGGTTTAAAACTGCATGTACACATCTGTATCAGCTGTAACTATCTCAGAATACAAAGCTGGATATATCACTTTTGTTCACAAAAAGTTGCCTGACAATCTCAGTTAAATATACAAAAGTAGATCTTTCAGTGAGGAAGTATTTTTAATAACTGCATTTTCCAGTTTAACTGAACTTCTGACTTGCTAAAATAACTACTGCAAGTGTCTGAGTAAAGAAATGAACCTAATTCATTCTGGACTTTGACCTACAACTGTACACTACTGATGAAAAGAAGCCCAAATTACAAGGGTCATAAGTGGTTCATACCAGGGCCAACGCAGAATATTAGCTTTTTTTTTTTTTTTGTTTGAAGACTCAGAGTAGCTCTTTAACACTGTGAAGTACATTGCAGTTAGAACCATTACCCAGAGAAACCAGGATGTCTGCCTTCACGTTCTAACACAGAGCCTGCTGCAGTCAGTGTGACTTCATCCTCAACTGCCAGCCGAGACACATCACCTGAACGTAAATGATTAATGCTAGAAATGAACGCTTTCATGTTTGATTACCTGTCACAATTTACTGGTAATTCTTTCCTTCTCAGCCCTCTGGGTCTGATTCATCTTCCTGTTATACTCATGTAAATACAGAGAAGCTTTACCAAGTTAAAGGAGTAAAAATCACTGAAAAATTATGGTGAGAATAAAATTAAGGCCCCTTATTTTAAATTTGAAGATCTCTGAAGGCAACAATGAAGGGTAAGATTGCTTTATACTTCACTTATGTTAGACCCATTTAATTGATATCAGACTATAAAAATGGGTCTCAAAACCTGCCAAACTATATTGATACTTTAGCTATTAAATTCTTATTTTTGAGTGCCAATAAATCCTGATATACTTAAAAGCCTCATCCTTTAACAATTTTCATAAAGCATATATTACTAATGACATCTCTAAAAAGCTACTAAATGTAGTAATAGTGCAATCTAAAGAACAGCATCAGCAGTTTTAAAATCTGAATTTTTTATATTCAGGTTCTCAACATATGAAGACATACTAGTCTCAGCATAAACTCAATTTGTGTCATTTAGTAAAGTCACACTATCATTGAAGTTTTATATAAATACATATCATGAAACACTGGAAATTTCAATCTATGATAGCTATATAACAGTCCCACAAGACACTAAAAATGCAGGTGTCTTTAAGGACTTAGCTCAATTACTATTAAAGGAAGCAGAATTAAGCAGTTGCAAGAGAACTTCTCTGTTTTGGCAGGGCTAAGCATTTTACTATTGTAAGGATGCAAAGAACAACCTGACTGGAATAGTTCCTTGGCCAATGTAAATCAAAGGATCTCCACTGGCTTCAAAAGAATGTGTAGATTTACATTACTTCGAGAGCTGTCTATTTTTTCATGCTTTTAGATTAAATGTCATTACTATTATTAGGAAAAGGTCAAACCAAGTGTTGATGTCATAAAACAAAAATTCTAAACAACCATGCAAGACTAAAACACATGTTAATGAAAAGTGTCCTCTTTACTACTCACAGTTTAACTTTCAGAACTATGCACCTGAAATACTGGTCTTTACAAATCTTCTGAATGCTTCTTCAGAGAATAAGACAAAAATTGTTTCATTTTGAAGGAACTTGCTTATTATTCTGGTTGTGATTTTAATGTAGATGCCTTGCTGGTGCTTCCATGTCAAGTTTTGGGGTATTGAATCTTTCTGAGCTCTTATGATAAATTTGTATAAACAGAAAGGCATTAAAAATACTTAAGTAACAACTATAAAAAAAGTTTATAAATTAAAGTTGATGTCTGAAGTTCATGGTCAGTTCTTTATTCCATCACTTGAAGTCCTAGTAAGCTTCACAAAGTCTTGGTTGTACTGTTATCTAACTACTGTGTGCCCAGATTCCTACTGACAAGTCCCAGTAGTGGAAGTATTCAAACCACTTAACTTTGGCAAATAATTTGGTTCTACGTAGAAGGCTTTGTGATGAAAGAAGAACCTACAGGGAGTTATTCCGAGTATTTGGGTTAAGAACTTAAGCAGTACTCAAATAGTCCTTTCCACAATGACCACATTTCTATCATTGGACAGGAACAAACTTGCTTGTGTCAAAACACAACTCAAGACTTCCACCAGCTTCATTTCCAAATGTGGAGCCACAAAATAGATCTGTCCCTATTTATACCATTGTCAGATTATTAAAAAAACCAAACCAAAACAAAAAACACTATCCCTTTAAATACATATCTAACTTGCTTGCTTTGAGTTGTACATGTTTGTGGAGACAATGTGTAAACAAAGTATTGGAAAGGAAAGGGTAACAAGCTCATTTAAAAGAACTGATTACACTATTCCTGTAAACACTGCAGGCAGGGGAATGAAAAAATATTAATCTAATTTTACAGTCATGCTGAAAGACATTTAGCATGTTCTGGGGGTTTTGTAGGAAAAAAAAATATTATGACTACTAACAGAAAAAGTGGGGGTTTTGTTTTTGATGTTTTTACCAGATTCATGCTGGTAAGCCAGGTATCTATATATATAGCAGAGGAACTACAGGGAACCTGTACTGTTCTGGAACCACCTCTGTATACAAAGTGAAGCCAACTAGACTGGCATTAAAGGTTTATGCTGAGGGATCTGAATCACCTCCTTCTACATTAAATGTTTACAAGGAAGACAAAATCTAGGAGCCACAACTAGGTAGCCCGCATCCTGCATGTAAGCTGCACATTTTATACACCAGATATGGCATTGAGATTCTAAGTTGTCCTCTGAGAATTTATCACTTGACAGTGAAATCCTATTTATAACCAGGACTTGGAGAAGCCATTTAAAATTTTGTTTTGTTAACTTTTTTCATTAACCGCATATAAATTATATTCAAACAACTTACCCTCCCAGCATAATGCATAACAGTGAAGGAGGAGCCCAGATCCTTTGGGGCAAGGTTACCATTTCCATCTTTTGTGGAGGAATAGACTGTATTTCTATCTGATGTATCCAGGTAAGACTGAATGCGTTTAGAAAGACTCTGTTCCACTGACCAAATAGATTGGCTTTCTTCATCCAGCATTGACAAAAAGCCTGATGGTTTCTGAAATGAAAAATAGATTTTTTCTCATTTTATACAGGAGAAATAGAATTTCAGTTGTTCCTTGTAGAGTAACACAGCTTGTAATTTAGTAAACAGGAACATATGTCACCTAAAAAACCAGGAAAAATAAAAAAGATTAACATATTTTGGTAAGTGTTCAAGGCTGGTCCTTCTATAAGAAATGTAGGGAACAGTATTTCAGTTGCCAAAAATGGTCACTATTGATGATCTGTTAGAAGCAGGGAGATTCTGCTGCATCTTCCTCAGCCCTGTTAGTGAGCTCTGTGAGCCACTGTCCTGGTTTTGCATAGGAAGAATTTAAGGAAGTAATGCAAAACTTTTTGTGTAACTGACAGTTTGTAAAAGCACTAAAAAGCTGAACACACCTCTGTGAAAAACACACCTTAAAGATGAAAATCCAGGGAAAGCTCTTTCTTCTTTTAGCTTGTAAAAGATAAGAAAAGCTTCACAATTACAAATTTCCCCAAACAACTACTATTCATAAAGAAAACCATGAAAAACTGTTTTTTTTCCTTGTAAAAAAGCCTCCATAACATTAATAAGAGAGACTTCTCTGCCTAAGTAAACTAAAAGAAAACTATTTTAAAAGTAGTAAAATAACTGAAATTTTAAGTTTTGTTTCTTTACATTGTCAGTGAAAAAAATTGTGAAAAGAAGTGTTCTAAGAAGTCTGTTTTAATTCTTATTACTCTCTTTTAGTTACTGCTAATAAATTTTTCTTTATACTCTTTTAAAGTTTTAAGCCTACTTTACCTTTCTTCTAATCCTATCTCACAACAAAAAGTAATTACACTAATAATTAGCCAACACTAAAAACCCACCACATTCATTTGTGGGTTAACCAAAATAATCTCAAAAAATTCTCAAATTAGCAAACCAAAACCACTACAGACACTGAGCTGTGGCCTCTTTGACCCATAATCTCGTCTGAAGATTAATAAATTGGAAAGTGCAAGCAAAATGTTGTATTAGCTTAACATGCACAGACTGTGTAAAAATGTACACGGTGTAAAATGGATCTGGAAACTACCTGAAAGAAAAAATCCAGGACTGCAGTATGGTTACCAGGAGAATACATTGTTTCCATGGCAACTCCCTCTTGTACACATTCTGCTTGCTCTTGTAGGAAAAGCACTTCATTGATGTATTGGTGTATCTTCTCATTGGTCATGTTGACACACAACTATTGTAAAATGAAGAAAAAAATGTATATTAGACATTTACTGGATAATTCATCGATGTAGGTTTTATTGCATGTCTAACATTGAATTTGAAGAAATGTCACTCCACAATATGGTAACTCTTGGTAGACCACAGATTTAGGAAGACCCTAGGGAAATTCAGATTTTAACAACCAATGCTGTTAAATTCAGAATACACAATTTTCTGCCTGCACAGTTCATGGTGAATTCCACATAAGAGTTATCAAATATCAGCATTATCAAGTACAGTGGAAATCTACACTAATTCCATTGAATGAGGAAGGGTAACTCTATATATGAATTGGTATATTTATTATTCTTCTGCATTTTATATTCAGAAAGGTTATACAAATACAATGTGCTCTTAGAGAAAAACACCCCTTCATATTTGTTTAAGATCCCGAGTGTGTAGTTCAGTGCTAACAAAGACAAAACTCTGTTTCCACGTATAATCTCACTGAAGTCTAAAGCAGTCTCTGATGGGCTCATTGTGTTTTACCAAAACATATAAAACCTAGGGACATTTTACTAGATGCTGCTCTCCATTTTATACATATTCTAAGTGAAGGCTGGGAAGAAAATGCTATTCTATAGAAAAATTCAATGTTTGGATAGATAAATAGTGCAGAAGCTTCTAAAATATTTTCTTTGATTGCCTTATAGGATGTAAAACTAAACAGATTCACAGAAATCTTATTTTCAATTAAAAAGAGGTGGGAATTGTATCAGATTACTTGTGTGCTTCTGTATTTTATTCAAAGCTCACCTGCTAAAATAAGTAAATATTTAATAACTTTGTAGAATAAATGTTTTAACTGTTTTTTTGCCATTAAAGTGGAAATTTTAGTTGAAAATTTGAAAACCTCCTCCAATGCTACGTTAACTATGACTAAGAAATTAAGAAAACAGAAATTCCTAAAAGGGTATAAGAACACTTCATATGAGAAATGATACAAGGAACGCCTGCATGCATTTTCTTTTCAGTCTAAACTAGTTGCATATTTGTGTTGGCCAGCCATTAACGATATCTTCTGTGAATAAAGTGTGTAAAGAAATTCTAGCAGCAAATCATATTAAAAGGTATGAAATATTTAGATCAATCCTCAAGTTACATGGCTTAACATCCAGATGAGGAAGGAGAACCTGAGTAATATGTAAGAGTTGCCTGAATTTTCCATTAACACCTCCTGTTAGTACAGCCAACTCATATTTGCTATACAATAAAATAGATTAGTGTGAAAAACAGCAAGAAGAAATGAGACAAAGCTCACTTTACAACCAAATGTCTATTAACTGTCTTTACTAATGCATGACAGTGCAGACAAAAGACAGCCTCGAGTAAAACCAGTATTTCTTTAAAGTGGGATTTATAAACATTCAGATTTTTATCTTATTAACTATAGAAGTATACAACTGACTTCCCGTATCCACTTATTTTATGGAAAAGACAGCTTTTTTAACTCTGTGGCAAGAAAATGTGCTTTACTGATCACTTCTGGAATTCTAATTACAAAATCTTTCCAGAAACTTGTTAACATTATTTTATAAGGCAGACAAACTGCCTTACACTTTGCAGAATATGGTAAAGCCTTAAAATGATGCATGCTGTATATATCTTTATTTGCAGATGACTTATTTAGAGAACCAGGCCATTCAACTTTGCAAAGGTGTATTTTACAATAGGGAAAACTGTCAAAATCCCTATAAACTTAAGCTTACTATTTATCATTAGCCAATCTCTTAAAATGCAGTAAAAAAAAAGTATTTGAAAGCTTGACTGTGCAGCAAAATTACTGAACTACACAATTTAAGATGAAGGAAAGATTGTCTTAGACACATCTTACAAAGATATGATAAACAGCATAGGTTTTAAGTAGCAAAATAGAAGGAATAGTAGTTTATTAAAACATTCATACATAGCATGCTTAGATGATAAAGAAAAAGGCAAATTTTTAAATTCTACCGACCAGTGTATTATGGCATACACCAGGGTGCTTCTTAGCAACATAGGCAGTGTCGTCACCCAGACTGGCAGACTTGCCACAATGGCACTAAGGTACTGCAGACCAGAGCAGAAAGCAGCTCAAGCACTTGTACAATTTATACGTATTCTAAGGGAATGCTGCTCTCCAGAGCTGTGGCTGAGAGAACAGCACTGCTGAACGAGAACCAGGAGACCAGCCAGGGACTGCTGGAAAGCAACGCATTCTGATAGGATCTTTCTCCATTTCAGTGTTTTATACAACCTGCTGGGAAAAGGTAATAAAATGAAGGTTTCAAATTAAAACCTTGGCTTGGTTGACATAATAGTTAAAGCAGCTGAAATGTAGAAATGGGATGAATATGAACTAAACTAGTTTTGCAAACCCAAATTCTTTTGCTTCAAGTCTTCTAAGTATTACATAAAACAGTGATATACTTTCTGTCCAAAGATTTGAAAAGTTCATAGAACCACATTTTTTTAAACCTGTATCTAACTGTACTCGTAAATTAGATGGAAATATAACAGTAATTAAAAAAAACAACCAAACAAACAAAACAAAAACCACTCAAATAGATTTTTACCTAAAACAAGTATTTGGGGAATACCTTTAAGATATATATTTGCTTTAACCAGCAGCATTACTCAGCATTACCTTTGGTACTTTTTATCATTAAACATTGTTAAACTGTTCTTGATATGCAACTCACGAACTCCATATTATGTCTTTTAAGTATTTCTCTTTCTACCAATCTTTTTTACATTAACTTTCTATCACATCTCAGTGAAAATAAATACACCATATATTTGTCTGTCTTCTCTAAGAAGTGCCTTTAGAATATTATTAGAAGAAAAAATATTCTTGTTCATTTATTAAAAAAACAAGCAAACAAAAAATCTAGATTTTGGAAAATAATACAGTGGCATTTGGTAAAAGCAGTAAGTATTCATGACATTAGACAGCATTAGCTTCATCTCTCTTCTTTTATCACAATTGACCAGTTAGGACCATTAAGTACACTCCAAATTAAAATTTAGGTAGAATACCAAAATTGTACTGTGCTCTGAAGACAGAAAAGCACCCATGACTAATGAAATTTTCCTGCTCTTCACTCTATTCAATTTTCAGGCTCTTATGCCTGTTTGAAAAAGGCATTACCAAAGAAGGAATTTTGTAGAAAGCAAACTTGGTGATTGTCAATCAGTGAGGGAAAGATGGACGCAAAGACCCTTTGGAAAACTCATTTACATCCTTTGGTCATGCAAAGAAATGCTAGGGCACTTCGTGCAAGGAAGTGCCCTAGCATTTCTCAAAAATGTAATTTCTAAGATAATGAAACAAACTTCTGAGCTTTGACTCAGAAAATATTTTTAAACATAATCTTGACACTTACTTATTTTTCAGAAGTATCTTGAATGCTGTTCCCCTTTGTATCTACTACCCAAACATTTCAACATCCTTTTCTTTATGTATAGTACCCACCAGAATATTTCTAAGGAATTGAAAACCAGAACCATTATATTTCTTCCTTTGCCTTTTAGGACTAAAAGGATCTAACACAGATTTCTTGTTCTCCATGCAGCTCCAACACAAATTCAGACATAGTCCTACCTCTGTCAGAAGATCTTTCATTCACTGGGACTCCGTGTCATCTCTGGGATCAGTTGCCCTTAGCTGATTTGTGTTCCTCAAATAACGTAAAAGAGAGCCTGGTGCTATATTAACACTTTGCTACAAGTAGCTGTCACCTGAGAAGCCTTTCACAAAAGAGGGTCTGAAACACCCCTCAAAAAAGGGACAATTTCAATACAAAGTGGAATAGTCCCCAACCGACTTTTTGTAGATATGAAAGTATTAAACAACAAAGCGAACAAAAAAAAAAAAAAAACCAAAAAACCAAAAAAACAAAAAAACCATGGTTGTGCAATACTTTCCCTGAAAGAGTTTGGAAACAGTTTCTGAAACAGAAACAGTTCTAAATTACTTTTTCACTCATAATGCTGGCCAGCAACTACGTACTATGGGATAAAAGAGGGTGCTACTGTGGCAAAGTATGTATGTCAATTAAATGTTGTTGTGCAATATTTCACCCATCAATCACAAACTGAATTGAGCTGGGAATCTCAGTTTGAGATAATTTTATTTTTGGCTACAAAATGTCTACTGTAAAAAAATAACACTGGGCAGATAATAGTGCCCTGCATAAACAGAAAGAAATGTGTGCACTGGGAAGAAGACCAAAGAGATTAAGAGGGAAGAGGGAGGAGCACACTCTGACAAAGGCCATGAAGAGTGTAAGATCCTCAGGAACTGGACAGAGGAAGAAAGTAGAACACAGGAGGGAAGGAATAGGATTTTCCTGCTCGGCTTTTCCTGGGGCCCCCACCCACTCCTTGCTGATGGGCCCAGTCCCAGGTGATGCCATGGCAGTGCCAGATTCCAGCTCTTTCTCCAGCTGCCTGTGACAAGGTCCCAGCCCCATCTGGCTGCTTGCCAGGTCAGGGCTACTGATGGGCCCTGTTATCAGCCCTGGCTCTGTCCACCATGCTCCAGGGATGTTGCCATCAGGGAGGGCATGGCCATCCTCTGGGTCCTCCTGTTGCCTGTCCCCCTGGAGCCAAGGATCACCTGGTCCTTGCTGCTCCACAACAAGGTTTTTAAAACCTTCCTGTGTATGGAGGCTAGTAAAACTCTGACTTAAAAAATACCATGTCATATCTCCTTGTTAAAGACTGAATTAACCTGGTGAGCACTTTCCGTCATTCTGTGGGGAATAAGGAATCCCCCAGCACTGGGAACTGCAGTGGAAGGATCTGCATTAAGTCCCTATATAGTAACAGAGCTCAGTGTGCACCAGCAGCTGCCTATTCCACAGAGGCATGCCTGAACCTCCATCTGTGCTCTGCACAGGCAAAACCAAAGAAGGTTGATTTCTTCTGCATAAAACAAAATCTTGAAATGCTCTTTCAGACTCTCCAAATGTAAAAACCTGTGTGTCACCTCCCATCTACTGAGACAGCAATGACTGTAAAAAAGTTACATCGTGTGACTTTTGTTTATTCGTATCCATCCACCTTCAAAATAGACAACATGACCTTATATTTAGACAGCTAGGAGCAGTCTAATGGCTGAGGAAATGCCATTTAATGTAAAATAATGGTTGTTTTGGCTAGGAAATGCTATGTGGCAAAAATGTAGTGTCAGCAGAGTTAACCATAGAAATAACATGCTGAGAAGTTAAAATCTACCACACCTAATAATAAACATAGGTGAAAATTCCAACACAGCTGGGTTCTATGACCTCTTCTGCTTCACCATAGTGACTGGAGTCCTGAGTGGGGCAGGCAATGCTCTCTGCTCTCAGAGCCAGCTGGCTCCTGTTGCAGGAGGTGTGCTGCACAGAGCTGCCATGGAAGCTGTGCCTCTCCCAGAGCTATACTGCATCACACGGATAATTTGCATGTACTTTAACGGGTATGGAATGAATGGGAGTCAAGAGACACTTGACTGTTCCAGTGACCTGCAGTACTAATTTAGATAAATCACTTATATTTCCTATAAAAAGAATAATATGTACATACTTTCTGCTGCAAAACTTGAGAGGCCTACAGATGTAAAATACCATGCAAAAGCTAAACACAATTTAGCAAGAGCTAAATGCTTTCTTCAGTTTCTCATTTGAATTATATATTGGACAGAAATGACTAGCATTGCCCATTTAGCTTTATTGCATTATTGTTCTTTGTGATGAATCCACAACTACAGACTTCCATTTCTGTAGAAAGACCTGACTTTCTGCAGGGGGAAGAAAAGCTACTCTTTCTCCTCTAATGTCTGGTTCTTCTGCTAAAATACAGTTTTCTTAGAAACAGCTGGGGGAAAATGGTACAGGCAACCATCCGTCCTGCTTATTGCTTCTTATATTCATTGGTCATGAGTGTGTGGTCAAAAATATACTATCATAAGTATGAAGGTTCTAGTACATTGACTGTACTATTTGGAGTCGTGCTGTGAAGGAGCCATGAATAAGATCTAACCTAGCTTTAAATTCTACTAGAAGAGAAGGAGACATCTTCTAGTTTTAGAGCAGTATGGAATAAACTGTAAACAAATACAGTCCCTCTCAAATAGGGAGCCTGAGAAAACATTGAATTAACACTGGAAACTGCCATTGATATTTTTGGTAGAGCACTCATATTTCCTGAAATGACCACAAAATGAAGGCCATTTCTCTACAGCATAGGAAAGAGAAATTGTGCACACTTCTGACCATGTTCCAGCGTGGTTGTACACAAAGCTCTTCTGGCACAGCAGGTATGAAGCTGCTCCAGGAAAATGCTGTTCCCAAGCTAATGATCACTGCTAGGAAGTGATTGTAAATTGTTATTAGGGTGAGCTAAAAGTGTACTGTAGTCATTTACCATAGCTCAGCTGATGAGCAGTAAAAGCAGTAACTCACTGAGTCCTGGTAATTCAGAAGCTTTCAGTCTTTATTGAGCAATGACTCCTTCAGACTGTGGCTTCTAAAAACAGTATTCCCTGCCTTTCAGCTTTTAAATTTCATACCAAAAATCCAAACTCCCCTTACTATTGCTTATTCCACACACTTACTTTATTTTTATTTTAGAATTACATGTACCATTTTTGCTCTTATATCACACACGTTCTATACAATAAAGGCTTACCAATACTCACCAAGCACAAGGGAAACTGAAGACTTAATTAATAATGTTTTTTAACTTCTAATGCCTTCTTGTTTACAATGGTCTATGAAAGTTTTCTCTCTACAAGCTGTCAGCCACATCGTTTTTCCTGCAGAATTTATCAGATTCTTGGTGTAGGCATAATTCATCTTACTTTTCTAGTCCTTTGATAGCTGTCTTCCTTTGCATTGCTCAGGAGTTGTTCCTAGACCAATTCTGCATTTGGCTTTGATATTTCGATACTCTAATGCCCTGTCATTCCAAAACATACACTGGAGTAAACAAGTTATTCTACCCGGTTTATCCATCTCTGTTTGCCTGAAACATCTTCAAACACAGTTTATTAAAACTGACATGTGATTTACTAACTTACTACTCTCTTAATTATGATATTAAACTGTCTATCTATCAGCCTGATATAAAGATTCACACAGCTACTTTGAATGTCCCCAGTTTTGGGGAATCAGGAGGTTTAATTTTTTATTGAAAACAGTCATAATTTTTTTCCAAGAAAGCAGGAAAACAGATATCACAAAGAATGCCTTATCATACACTAATTTGAAAAAAAAGAAAGATTACTTTTCCCTAAAATTACTTTTCTAATGACATTTTAAAATATGCTAATCTAAATGTGATTAAAAGATAATTTTTATGGCCCCACTACTGTCTGGTTGTAACATTTAATGCAAACATTCTTCAGTCACATGCCTTGACACTGGGCATGTTTGCAGACATGATGCAATGTTTTGCATGAGGACCCTATCTGGGCTAACAAGACTGTTTATTGTTAGGGTTAATGAGCCCAGGCAGAACTCTGAACTAGACTAGACTGCTAGAGAGCTCCAGCTTTGAAGTTCAGGCTGTTTGGGGGAAGTCTGCATGATTAGTATGTACCACATACCACATGGAGATACAAACTGCTTCTCTTCACTGATGCTACAACCTACCACTTCAGGAATCAGATATGTTAGTTACATTATGGAGTTCATATAAAAACTCTCACTTCTGCTTTGTCTTCTCAGGAATGCAGTTAAATAGATTCTGAGACAATGACTCAGATTATTACTTCATACTATTCAACAAAATACATTCAGTCCAGGTGGAAGGACAGTAGGTGTCTCTTGAAATATATTTATTTAGAAAAAATAAAATAGAAATGCAAATATGACTTTGAAAACATCATGTTTCTGCTACACAGAAATAATGAAAAGAATTCCTTTTTACTAATTTTTCCTAGATCTTGTATTGTCTCTTCAAGTATGCTTTGCAGTTATTAAGCAGAAAATTACTTACCCCAGAATAGAATAGAATAGAATAGAATAGAATAGAATAGAATAGAATAGAATAGAATTAATGGTATTTCATCATGTCAATTGCAGATCTTTTATGAGTTTCATGACAAAAAACCAATGAAGAACAGGGTCAAAGGAAAATAACCAGTAAGTCCCAAGATGAACCTCTCTCTTTTGAGAAGCATTTAAATTATATAGAATACTTCATGCTTATTATTCAGGAGGTTTATGGATTTTTCTATTTCATATACTCAATCTGTTAAAATGTTTTTAATTTTTCACTTTATATTTTCCCCTGAAGGTGGCATTCACAGTGAGAAAATGACTAGGAATATTGGTACACAGCAATAGTCCTTAATCCAGCAAATGTTCAAGCAAGGTAGAACTGTAACAGCAAAAATAATTTTGTGAGAGAGAAACTGGAATTTACTTTATTTCTTTCTTACATGCTCTTTTGAAGGGACATGTAAACCCATTGTGTGTTTTCAAACATTTGGAAATTGGGTAGCAATGTAAACATGTTATACAAGCTGAACTGATGGGGCTCCATGACTTCTGTTTCACTAGAAGGAGGAAGCTGAGCCATAAAACAATGGATTGACTGGGACAAAGGGGCAAATCCCAATTTCAAACAATAACAAGTCTTTGTTGCTGCTGATGCCTTCTCGACTCTTTTCTATGCTTTGATTTTTTGTTCTATGGTCTGATTTTCTTCCACTGCATCACAGAATGAATGAACAACTGAACAACAACTTAAACACCTCTTTGAGTGTGATATGTAAAGTCACTAATGCTTCCTGAAATACGTATTTCACAAGAGCTCTGGTGTTCAATGATTAATGTTGAAGGTAGGCGAGCATCTTAAAGAAAGTTTGATATTTAAAAGGATTTTAAAGCATTAATTGACATAAATTTCAATTTATTTTCCATGGATGCAATTAAATTCTTTGAAAAGCCACATGTTGTAAAGTCACACAGAGGTGAATCTGCCAGTAATGGCACTTAGCATAATGCAGCATTTTCATTTTATTTTTTCTCCAAGGCATCTGAAGCCCTTTTGATCTTTCTTCCAATTCAGTATATTGTCCTTCTACTCATTGATCTAGTTGAAGTATAAACACCACAAGCGTGAAAACAAACAACACTATTTCCCTCGTATTGTCTTTCAGTGCTAATACTACCTCTCTTCAAAATCACAATAGATATTTACTATATTATTTTAAAATTGTCAACAACTGTACAGAACCCAGCATATAATTCATACATATATAAGGATAATGGGAAAAAATATTTTAAGAGAAAATTTTCACCTTCTTGTGTATTTGTAGTCTGATCAAAACTGGTTAATTAGAGAAATAACAACAGGTACAGTAAATTCAGCAAAGCATCCACACTTGCCTGTTCAAAAGTATTCTTTTGAAATTCTTCAAATCCAAAAATATCTAATACTCCAATTTCAAACACCTGGTCACTGGGGAAAAAAAAAGATATTACAGATAATAAGAATTCAAGCAAATGAATAATACATCTGTTGTTTCTGACAGAAGTATTTCTGTTCTAGGACAAAAACAGGCTGTATTTCAAAAACATGGATGAAATATACAAATAGACCATGTACAGAATAGAATCTAAATTCTACTCACAACCGTTTATACTGAACAGAAATAAAAAAGCAGGGTTCAAGATTGCTTTAGCAGCTATGATAAAAACTAAATTTGTAAGAGAAGGAAAAAACCTTAACTTCCTAAAGTTCAGTTTCTAAGGATATAGGTACTCATTTTCTGACATCATGGACAGCCATTTCAGGGAAGTTTCAAAACTGCCTGGTTGCACTCAGTTATCCTTTCCCATTTATATTTCTTTGGCAGCCAGAACTGCTTCTACAGAATGTACTTCAAGGGAAACCTGTGAGCACAAGTCCTCTCTGTGTCAGCATCAAGTAGAATTTCTGGGCTCAGGCTGCCCAAGAGGTTACATGTCCCAGGGGAAAGAACAGTCAGGGGTCAGGCCTGAAGAAGGCAGATGTTTCTTCTCTGTATAAATAAAAGAGTTGTTGTTGATGTTGCATCTAATTTGTCGTTTTCACTGCATGCATTCAGGGAAGGGATTTTATTGTGGACAGGTGGAAGGAGTAGAAGGATCAGGGTAGAGCAGTCACCCAGGATTTGGACAGAAGAAATGGGTAAAGGACAGAGGTAAGTACAGAGGTTACTATTCTGTACTTGGGACTGAGTCATTGTAAGCCTGATCTGGAGAGGAAACTAAATTCACTGCAGTGAGCAAAATGAATATTTTGGGATATTCTGTTGCCTACTTTGCAGCAATAATATTGCAGGCTGCTTGTTCTGAGATCCTTCCATATTTTTTATTTTCCATATTCCAAGTTTCCTCTATGTCTAAATCTCTGTGTATATCAGGCTACAGATGTAAAGGATAAAAAGGTGAACCACTGTTGAAGTACATGAATATAGCTCCATTGCAGTCATTGTAACCCCTACCATGTCATTAGATGAGGATCCAGCCCTCAAAATAAATTCTTGTACAGCAAACAAAGTGAAATAATTTGAAAAAAAAAAAAAAAAGCATATTACAAAACAAGCTGGGAAAAACAATCCTCAGGGGCAAGCAGAGCCTTTTTCGGAAATCATGCCTGAGAAGTTTGTCTTAATTTCAGAAGCACACTAGTTCAATGCACTACTGATTGTCACAGGACTGGCTGTGTGCGTAAATGTCAGACATAGATTGTTACATAATAAATCTAGTCCAGAATGGCTTTGTTGGGCAGGGGAGGTTATCGGGAGGTCGATTAACCTCCAAGGGAATTTCTACAAGAAAAAGCATAAAGCTATATCACCACATCCATCTCTAGCAATGAATGCAATTTAAATTGGGTTTTAAAATGTAAGCCTCATTCACAACTGCTCCTGATCAGAGATGGGGGTGTACATTCCTTGTCAGAACAAGTGTTCAACAAAATCTGTCCATTTATAGAAAGAAACGTTAAATGTTTATAAACAAACTACCTCAGAGATGTGAATTTTGAAAATCCAGAATTATTACCTTATTTAAATTTGTTTTGGAAAAAAAAAGATAAGCTTGAAATTTCAGAATACTTTATAGGTTTTCACCCTTTTTTCTTTTTTTTTTTTTTTTTTTTTTTTTTTTTTTCTTTTTNTTTTTTCTTTTCTTTTTTTTTTTTCCATTTGTATGTAGCCTTCCTTATAGGAAGGCAAAACATGAACCGCTGCGTAACATTGTACAACAGCTGAAATATTGCATTATATCTCACAGTTTTTGAGAACTACTTAATATGGACAAAACCTTCTCTGGTTCAATTAATAACTTCAGACTGGATTGTTTACATCCTGGTTGAGTCTGTGACTGTTACTTTGTCAAATTAGTCTCTCTTACTTTCCCTCAAGGAATATATAAACATTTGCATTAGGGAAAGACCAATACAAACTGACTTAATGAATTATTAAAAGTCAGGCAAAACAGGAACCTGGACCTAGCTTCCAAAACTCTGGGTAAAAGACTTAGCACATTCCTTATCAAAGCTGTGATATTTGTGACAAATATACTGGCTTGCAAATATACTGGAGATGCATTTGTTGACAGAAAAACATGTAGTCTCAGTGTTTTTATGAACTCCTTTTGATAGTTTTGGTCTAGTATTATTAGGAAATGCACACACCACATTAAAAGAGCTGGAGGTTTTACATAATTAATATCTTGCCTATGGGGCAAGTATAACAACACTAGGCTCTGTATCCTCTACAACAGTGACATTTTACTATTACATTGTGATATTTATGTGCAAAATCTCTTCAACCATGATAGTAATTTTCTGTATTAAATTATTACTCAGATTTTGAAAACTAAATAACAACTGACAACACAACATCCAAATTAAAAGCATTGCTTTATATGTGGTTGCAAATTACTTTGTTCTTTTAATCTTTCTTCTTGTCTTTCTCTTTTTCATATCACTTTTCTTGCCAGGAGGGTCCATATATCTTTTTACTGGCTAGCTGTCAATCATACTAATTCCAGCAAAATTACTTTCCTTAAATAATCATAGCAGAGATTCCCAAGGCAAAATAAAGCATGAATGATTCCATGTTAACAAATGAAAGGGCATGGGTCTAAAAGAACAATATTAGAAAAAAGACACTTTTGGTTCTGAAATATTTCATTATTTTCTTATTTTATAGTTACTAATCATCACTGACACATTTCTTCATTATATTTCAGATATTTAATATTTACTATGTATAACTAAAAGAACTGTGGTTTTACTGGGGACTGAGACTTTGATTTCAAGTTTGAAAATATTTCCTAGAATAGAAAGTAGAAAAAAAGAATTTGCTGATGTTTGAAGAACATTTTTATCTCTTATATCAGAACACAGGTGTAAATACTTAAAGCATGGATGTTCACTATAAGTCATTTTGGTTTTCTGATACATAAAACAGCATTTCAATTTACAATAGTTTACAATGTCTCCAGCTTTGCCTTTTTTCCTCAGAACATCTCTGTAAAGATATCCTTATAGACTAGAAATACCTTTTTAATCTTGTACATTTAACAATTGCATTATAAGAACTACACAAAAATTCCCGGCAACTCCTAAAAACAATACACATGCAGAAGACATTCTGTCTGATATCTACCTCCTTGGCAGACATCTTGCCATTCATCAAGAGATGCTCTCAAACCATTTGCCATTCCTGGCAAGGGGAACAGAACTCCCTTTACAATACGTCTGACCCAGTGCTTCAGACAAACCTACAGAATGTTATTTGTTCACTTTTATTCCATTGCAGATTGGGCACTTAGCTCCAAAATCTATAGAGTCCATTCCTTTTCTTATATTTTGCAATCTGCCAGCATAGAGCAGTGAGATTAATCTGTTGTGGGAGGGTGACCTAATGCACCTTTTCATCTGCCACAGGTACCACAGTTTTTGCTCTTCCTCCAACTTCTGCCAGTAATGAGGAAGGCTTATGTCTGATCTGGATAAACTGGAAGTGATATTGATTAATGAGGAAATATTTCTCTGATTAGATGAAGAATATAGCCTAGCCTTCAAATGAGGTTCTTCAGAATCCTAATTAAGAAGCCCTCGGTTTTCCCAGGGGAACAGATTATACCTGTTGTCACAAACACAGTTCTTGGAGGGAATAGGCTGAATATTTCCAGTTGGATATGTTGTTCTTCATCTCAAACAATTACTAAACAAAATTAGTTTCTGAAATATTTGAAGGAGCTTTTTCAATAGTCTGAAATTTTTCCTGAGATTTGGTGCCACTGCCATGTCTCTCAGGTATCTTGCTCAAGTCCTGTAATTTTTCTTTTAATATTACCTTACCCAGGTGTGAGTGGTACATATAGAGATGGTGGCTAGACCCAACAAAAAGAAACACTGGCTCCATATCTGACAAACATTTTTTTGAGTGGCCTGACAGGCCATGGCAGGAAAGAAGTATATTTGCCAATGGACTCAAGATCTATAGCTCTTTCATTAGTAGCACATACTCTTCCTCAGCTCTTTCAAGTGAAATTTGTTCTGTGCTTTAAAAAATGGCATCATCTTGTTAAATTAAACACTGGAAATTATCCAGAACTAAGCAGATTTCAAATTATGGTATTATGCACCAAATTATATTAGAGGTTTTGTAGTTTGTCTGTTTGAAAGACTTCTCTACCTCCACATATAGAAACAATGCTGTGGGCTCAGGTTCTGAACAGGAAGTTCCTTTCCCTCCTTCCTGCACTCCCAGCACCCTTCTACTGAGTTCAGTAATAGATAAATAAATGTTTAGGGTTTATTTTCTGATTTTTTTTCTGAAGATGGGAAGATTTCTATTCCAGAATATCTTGTTCTATAAATCAGATAATATACTAAGAATTTTGTAAATGTGACACCTGAGGACCTTCCTTTGCCCAAATAAATGTTCCTACTGCTAGTGTTTGGCACTATTTGAATTTTAACGGGTATGAGTATACAGTCAGAACACAAAAGCCTTCCGAAACTACCTCTTTAGAAATAGTCTGTATGCTCTACGTGCAACAGAAATCTATGGCTGACCTGGTGATACAGACAGAAAGCATGACTGAATGCCAGCTTTCTTTGCTTGTCTGTAATGCTGCCATGTAAGAAACTCAGAATGGGTCAGGCTGGAAGTGACCACAGTAGGTCATCTGGTCCAACCTTCCAGCTCAAGCAGGGTCATCCCAGAGTACATGGCACAGAACTGCATTCAGATGGCTTTTGAATATCTCCAGTGACGGAGATCCCACAGCCTCTCTGGGCAGCCTGTTCCAGTGCATGGTCACCCACAGTAAAAAAGTTGTTCCTCATGTTCAGGTGGAACTGCCTGTGCATTAACTTCTGCCTGTTGCCTCTTGTAGTATTGCTTGGCACCACTGAGCAGAGCCTGGCTCCACCCTCCTGACAGCCTCCCTGCAGAGCTGTATAGACTGAGATGAGGTTCCCCTCCCAGTTGTCTCTTCCCGATACTAAACAGCCCAAACTCTCTCAGCCTTTCTTCATAAGAGATATGCTCCAGTCTCTGAATCATCTCTGTAGCCCTCCAGTGAACCTGCTCCAGGAGCTCCATGTCTCTCTTCTCCTGAGGAGTCCAGAGCTGGTCAAAGCACTCCAGATGTGGCCTCACCAGGGATGAGCAGAGGAGCAGGATCACCTCCCTTGACCTGCTGCCAGTTCTCTTCCTAATGCACCCCAGGACACCATCAGCCCACCTGGCCACAGGGACACACTGCTGGCTCACGGGCAGTTTGTTGTCCACCAGGACATCCAGGTCCTTCTCCACAGAGCTGCTTTCCAGCAGGTCAGCCCCCAGCCTGTACTGGCACAGAGGGTTGATCTTCCCCAGGTGCAGGACCCTGCCTTTGCTGAATTTCAGACAGTTCTCTGCCCATGTCTCCAGCCTGTCGAGGTCCTTCTGAAGGGCTGCACAGCACTCTGGGGTATTGGCCACTCCTCCCAGCTTTGTGTCCTCAGTGAACCTGCTGAGGAGACATCTATCCCATCATCCAGGTCATCTATGAATAAGGTAAACAATACTGGGCTGAGTAAAGGAGTCTGAGGGTGACTGCTAGTGAGAGGTCTCCAGCTAGACCCAGGACCTCTGGGATCTGCTGTTCAGCCAGGCTTTATCTACAAAATATTTATCAGCTTTTTATCAGGTTTTATCTACAAATAGAGAAAATCTTTTATAACTAGTTGATAAAACAACATGCCTTAAACTTACAAGCAGGCAGGGAACACAGTATCAAGATTTTCTCAGGCACATATACCTAATTAGCTTGTTTTCCATGAGAAATGAAAAACAATATTTCACAAGAATTCACATCCTTAAATCTCCATAAATAAAAGCCCTCTTGCAGAATGAGTCAGGAATTGTTAAAACATTCCCTTAAGTCATTTCATTACTCATTTGGATCACCAGATCCAACTTTGCCAACGTGCAATCAATTACATTGAAATGCCACATTAAGGCAACCATGAATCTACAAAACTGAAAATAAGCATACTTATCTGAATGGAAGCAAAACAGAGTAAACTTTGAAGAGTTAAGAGTCGTAGGAAGAAATTCAATGAGACTATTTTGATAATAATAAAATCAGTAGAATGGGAAATCATTATATAGGTGAGTGAAGATAAATATCAATAATTAAAAAAATAATTATAAGCACCTGTGAGAAATGTTATTAGCTTTCTTCTAACCCCACTCTAGGGGCCAATTATGGCAAAATAATTTCTCCATGAGCAATTTTTTAAAAATAATACAGAATCAATAAACAAATTTCAGATCTCAAAACCAGTCTGAACTAGCATGTAGGGTTATAATTTAGTTAAAATTAGATAAAATGTTAAGTTTTTATAGAATAGAACGACATTTCTAAAGGTGCATTATCTTACTTAACACCATCATTAAAATTGTTACTTTATTGAATAGTATTCCAAAGTAATGAATTTGCTGGTTTCTGGCAACACTTCTTGTTCTTTGTATTTCATACCTTTAGAGCTTGGTCTTTGCAGCTTTTCACAGAATTATCTCCCCTTTGCTCAGATCTAATGATAATCATTCCTTTTACTTTGCCTAAAACCTGTCACAAGCTTTTTCTTAGTAAATACAAATCAATATTAAAGAACAAAATCAAGTATTTTCACCATAAAAGTTAAATATGGATAACTAGCTTCCTCAAAAATGCCAAGAAGAGATGCTTCTTTTAGAGTTACTAAGCCAAGAGATCTAATTTTATTGCTTCATAAATTCTCACTGAAGTGTGATGGAAGCACAGCTAAGCTGCCTCACAACAGAACAAGAGAACTGAGTAAGAAACCTTATTCCAGGTTTCTGATGAAGGCTTCATCCCATCTGATAAGCAGTAATTCTGTCAGTTTCCAACAGGGGAATTAAGTGTGGCCTGGAATGTATCAGACTTTTGTAGTCACATAAGTTAATGTTTTTGGTGGATCTTTCAGCAGAGGCTTTTTAAAGCTGCACCAAACTGGAGATATAATGCTGCTAACTGATAGCTGCTCAGAGGTATTTGAAATAAATCTGACCCACTAATCAAAAATTCATTGCACTAATCCAGCTTGCATCTACAACTATACTATGCCTTGATTTACTCCTTCAGTTTAAACAATATGCTTAGGCTGGTCCAAAAAAAAAGCTGTTTGTGAGCTACTTCAGCTGAGGTTGACATATCAGTGAAGGATGATAAACCTTATTTCCACTTAAAATAAGCTACTTAGCTTCAAGTTTGGAAAGGGAATGAAGATGGTTTTGGCCTGATAAAACTTAGTATACCTTGTCAGTACTGCCAATTAATCCTGAGGTGGTTAGCTGTCTTTAACCAGCCTAAATGAAGAACTGCCCCTTTTCAAGAATAGGTCTAATATGTGGCCAGAGGACACTATTTCAAATTCCTAATTTCTGATACATCAAACAGCTCTCATGTTTTAGCTGGGACTTACAACTTCACACAGTCTTCAAATTACATCACAGGTAGAAATAGTTTCACTGAGAAATGTTTTCACAAGGTCACCTCTTCTACCTCGTGATTGCACTAAAAGGAGACTACAAGATAGAAAATATACAAACAATATTGACTTTCATTATTTGAAGATCCTATGATATCTAAAAATTATAGGTTTTCACTAACAACTGAAGTACACAACACCCTATTCTGAAAGAATGTAAGATATCAAATTGTAAAATTACACACTGAAAAATTATTTCAAACAATTTTAATATTTTCAATATATCAATTCTAAATTTCTTTCTCAACAATCACTACAAAAAAGCTCACTGTAATTAGAAATGCCTGAGCTGGATTGCTGCCTGTCACAGACATGCACTGAGCTAAGCCTCTGTTTCATAAATCCCAGGAATGAATGAGGAAGAATTGTGACCTCATGTTACTGCCCTTCCTTATTATATAGAGAGAATGTCAAATTAGGCCATGGATTGGAAAATTGCCCTTGCTTAGTGTCAAAAACAGACAAGTAAAATCATTCCGTGTTACTTCTGTTTGCCTTCACCAGCAAGTGAGACACTCTGGTGGTGTATGTATAATGACAGACAGATTTTAGGTGCAGAAAGCTGAGTTACTCAGGCATGGTACCTTTTTCTCTTAGCTGCAGCCATAGAAGAGAAGAGATTTGTCACTAATTGGTCTATGAATAGGAATAAAAATAAGATTGTGAAGTCCTCAAACTCTAAAAGGGTACCTCGTAAACACTTGTCCTATGCACCCACAGAGATATGATATAAAGAAAACATACTTATGAAAGTTGCACATCTGCCATTAGTGGCTTACCATTTAGCAGTAATTCCAAGCCACTTGTATTTCATATGTTCATAAGAAAGCTCAGCTGAGCATATGAGCTGTTGAAGTTTGATTAAGTCACATGCATATGATCATCTAATTAGGTCTACTGTCTTAGTTTGTTGCTTTGATTCTACTGAGATTTAGGTTTTTTTGTTCCTTTAATTTATTTCTTGACTGCTCCACTGATGCACATTAATTAGCATTCATTTTTCCAAGAAGCCATGCTGGATAGCAACAGCATCAAATTTAGAAGATGCCAACCTAGAGAACATTCTTAGAACATTTAAATCAGTTAAGTTTAAACATTCATTTGAAGGCCTTTGAATAAAATTCTGGTTTTAATACCCTGTGCTAAGGTCACTGTTTTGGGAAGAAAGGACAAGTATGCATTGAAAAATCACCAAGCAGCGTTTTGCATGTTGAAAGGCTTAGCTCATTCTGTATTGTCAAGTTCTAAAAGTCTATTAATTGTAGACCACCATTCTAGACTACTGCATGAAGTACCATGGCCCTCTGTACAAGCAAACAAATAAACAAATATGTTACAGCAGAAACAACTAGAAGGAATGGCCGGTGCTTTAAAGATCCAAGCATCACTGTCATGCTATTATAAAATTCTTTAAAACTTTATCAGTGTGCATTAAATTCCACCATTTAATGGAACCACATTTCTTTTACAGTTCTGAATTTGAACAGATAATGGAACACCTAATAGTTTCCAATGGCACGCCTACCTGCCACTCTCATCTTGATTTTGAAGGTAGCAGTTGATTGTGTTGACTAAAAAGCTAAATAAACGACCGTATAGAGATTTTGCCAAGAGATCCCGGTAAAAATCTGCAATCTCTATAGTGTGCCTCCGAACAATCGTGTCTCCTAAGAGAAAAAGAAGAAAATGGAGATGAAAGTGTGCTGTAAACTTTGCCTTAAGTAATTTTAGTTACAGTAAATTTAGCTACAGTGTCTTCTCCTTTGCCAAACTTTTACATGGTGTTAGTTTTTTCCTGAAGCCTCCAGTGCAAGATGAGAAGACTGTCAACACTCAAAAGATTTTAAGTTTGGAAATACATGCGTTTATACTTTGTTCAAAAGAAATGCGTATGAGTACTACACAGAACCAATATTTTACTAAAAATTTTTTTTTCAGATTTTTTTCCCAAGACACTCCTGTTGATTACAGTTCTAGTAACATTCTCTATTAATATCTAATCTGTTATCTTGACACACTTTTGTAACATTAATCAAATTAGGAGCCCATCAGCATCACAGTGTGAAACTGCTTTGTTCCATATTACAAAGGCATTTCTAATTTAGTGGCCCAGTCTGATTTACTGCATGGCAGATAAGCCTACATATTCCTCAGAGGGAATATTTACAGGACCACACAAGAAATAAGAAACAAAAAATTAACAGCTTTTAAATTTTTTAAATCAGAAGGCTCAAAATGCCACCAGGTCTGATCTATGAGAATGTAAGCTTGGAGAAGATTACCTTTAAAATACTGAACATCAGTTGTTAAGGCTGAAGCAAGCTCATCTGGTGAAACCTGCAGCATCCCTGCCACTGAAAGGAAAAGAAAATGTAAAGAAAGACTGATTTATGTGATACTGCATATTTCATTTTATACAACAGATTTTCTTCTGTAGATTTCTTTTTGAATAGTGAAAGAATCCAAACATTAAAGAAAAGGGTGCTGTCACAGGAGTAATCAAAATTAACAAACACATAAAATCGGATTACTATAATCAGTACTTTGTGAAGTTTGAATGTATCTGTATATTACATGACAGCTTTCTTTCCCCTTCAAAGATTACTCAGGGCTTTCCCTAGGGTTTGGCAGACTTTCTGTGGTATTAGAGTGAAGGTATGCTACTTATTGACATTCTGTATCCATAAGCCCCTTGGAGATTTGTCAGTGACCAAGAGGGTAAACTTCAAAGCACAGAAACGAGAGACCCTTTTAAAACATAGATTTTGAATGTAAGGAATTCAATTCAAGGGAAATTGTTCAGCTGTTGACAAGCAGTGCAAAAGCATTTCAAAACAAGACTGCACAAAGTGCACTGTACAATCTCTTCTGGCAAATGATAGCATTAAATATGACAATTAGCTAATTTGCAGTACTGGCATTTTATTCCATCCCATAAAAATCTGTAATTTACAAAACATCCAAGTCAATTGGATACTGCCTTCCCACAGTAACTTATGAATTTTCAGAAGTCTTGGGTTTTTTTTGGTTTTTTGGGGGGTTTTTTTGTTTGTTTTTTTTTTGGCTCCCTGGGATTGTGTTTCCATCTGTCGGTGGAACGGCGCAACTTCCCTGCAGCGGGACCAAGCAGGCGGCGCTCCAAGGTCGTGTCCTACTGACCTCGCTCCAGGAGCTGCAGGTCGGACACGAACGCGGTCTCAGCATCCGTCAGAGCCGTAAAGCGAATGTCTCCAAGGTGCAGAATTGCTGAGAGAATCACAAACAGGTTCTCCACCTCCTGCAAACATTTTTTTTTTTTTTTTTCAGAATTAAGGATAAAGAAAAGATCTGTTGGACACACCAGTGAAAGGCAATGCTTTATAAAAATACAAATTCTGTTAGTTTGTATCCTCAGCATTTGGTAAGTTGAAAAGCATTCACATGTGAATTATTAACAGGAAATTTGAAATCAAACTGGAACCTAGCTAGGACATGAACCAACAAAATTACTTTTAATTTCCTTTTTTTAACGTAAGTCACATCAGCTGCTAGGTTAGGAAAGTTTTTCCAAATATGATACAAATACTGAAATATCTTTAATGGATGCATTGTTTCTGCAAGAAATGAAACATATCTTGTCCATAGAGACTTTCCATTGAGACAATTTCTGTATCTGGAACAGCAAGGGTTTTTTTGTCTCAGCAAACTGAATTCACAAAGTGCCTAGCTCTATAGGTTCCTGGTATTAAAAGATGTATTCAGGTCTGTAAGAAACAAAAGCAACTTTCCTCACCCTCACACTTTCCCTCCAGGATTGCATAATCTCCTGTGATGTCTCAGATTGTGAAGCAGTCATCTTTAGGGATAGATTTTTCCTGGCCTCATTTTTATCACAGCAAGAAGAAAACTGACTTTCTTTGGTTGTTTTGGTTGATTAATTATATTTAAAATATTTTTAAATTCAAAGAAAAGTATGATCCATGGAATATGAGCCTTAAATCCTAAAATATGGAAAGCATTGTGTGGTTTTGGAAGTTTTTTTTTTTTTAAGGTAAGTTACATAACAATGGTGCTTCTTAAAATGGTAAAACAGGAAACCTTATGACATAATATTATAGGACATTATGTACAGCAAAATTAATTGATAATTATTGAAATGTTTTTGAAAAATAATATTTAGAACCTGATTCTGCTGAAACTGCAGAAGTGACAGTGAGAAATTTCACTTATCAGAATTTGCAGACTATGATTATATACACACTACTAATGAAATACTTAGCTAATACATCTTCTTTTTTCTCAAGTTTTCTTCTTCATTTTTTCCACGTTCCTTTTCCTGATAAATATGCCAATCATCAAAGGACATTTGGAAAAGCTTGCAGTCTTTCTGGGATAGATTATAGCACCTCCAGTGCTTTTTAAGCAAGTTTGCTTCTCTAAACTACACTTTTAAGACAAGAACATCAACCTCTTACTGTATGAGAGAGATGTCAATAGGGCAACAGTGTATTTTAGTATTACACAGTACCACAGCTGAAGATTCAAAAAAAAACAATATATACAGAGAAAGTCTGAAGAAGATAACTCTTAAAATAGAAGTTATGCTAATATAGCATTCAAACTAGGGTGCTACACTCTGCTTCTTGGGATGGTATCTCAGCAAGATGAAATAGCACACTAGCAGTGCACACTCCTTGCTTGCAGGTTAACTCATTCAGAACTGGTTTGGGGATTACTGTGGAGCACTGAATGGCAGTGGGCTGGCATAGATTTTGATTCTGGTGATTTTGGTAAGGTCTCAGGTATATTTCACATTCCAGATTCTCAAACATTTTATTGTTGTGTAAGATGCATGTTTCTCCATCTTTAAAACAGCAATTGTTTTTCGTAAACATTAACATACTTTGGAAGATAGCATTAATGAATGATAAGGAATTGTTATGTAGTTCTTCAAAAAGATTATCTACTCTATCATTAAATGTGGCTAGGTAGTCAAGGAATGATACATACAGACCTCTCCATACAGGTTACTTCTGTACCTCAGAAGTAATGGGTAGAAATTTTAGGAATGTGTTTAATCTACGTATTGCCCTCTAACATTCAACATAGGAGATCAGCCTGCAGTACTTGAGAGTTTCACAGATTGCTTGGCCACTAAATATTATTCTAATGCTGCCTGAATACAGACCAGCCTTCAAGATGTTGACACTTTTCTGAAAAGTAATTTATTTTCAAGAATTCTGAGTAAAATTAAGTACTGGACTGAAAAGAATACTGTATATGAAGCATTCTCAGACAGCTACTGCAGGCTTATAAATTGTGATTCATTTAGCATTCAATTATTTACTTATAGGTTGAACTCCTTCCTCAGCAGAACAGAAACATTAATGAAAGAGCAAGAGAGATCCACCAAACTGTGAACATTGGGCTAAATCCAGAAGTGTCTGGACCTTTTGTTATTGAAATCTACTAGTACAGACCTTGAGCCACTAAGAATAAGGAATAATATTGTCAAATACAGCCATGAGTGTTTGATTTTGTACATGGCGTCATGAACATTCATGAAAATAAACCCTACTCTTCATTACATTGAAAGGTGACACTTTTTACTGCCTTACCTAGGGAATGCCTAACAGCTCCATGATGTACCACTACCACCACAGAAGTCTCCCACCTAAATAACAGCTTCAGCAGATTCACAAATTTTTTGCTGCTAGCCTTTGATCCTTTTTTATTACAACTACTGTCCATCTGTCATTTTTGATCATGTTTTAACTGAGAGTTACATTAACTTTTTTCCCCCTTCCTTCTAATGATATTGTGAAGGAGTAAGTCCTTACCTCCTTCTAAAACTACTGTTGCTTATGTATTTCTCTTGCAGAAGTTCCAGCTACGGTGTGCTAGGCAGCATACACATATGTAAGAAATACGGGGAGTTTGTTAAGCACTGTAGTATCCTGAAGGGATACACAGTTTACATGTAGAGTTCTTATATTCCTCCTTCTATTTCTTCTGATTTCTGTCACACCTCTGTCCTCCAGAACCTCTTCTTGATTAATTTTCCAAATTATCTTCTTCATTAGTTTCATAGGATTAAAGACAAACAGCAGGCCTATCTTCTTGCTGCTTTTGAGGAATTAAGTCAGCTCTTTCAAGTTACCTGGCACTAATTTTCTTTGCCTAAATAGGTATTTACTTCTTTTTAGGTGCTGTTAGCATATGTGTGTTTCATAAAATTAAAAAGGATGGAGAGATAATCAGGAAGAGGAAAAAATTTCTGTGGCTTTTATGAGGTGTCATGTGGGATTTGATTGCTTCTTTTTATCTATGTAATTTAATTGTTCAGAGTATTATACCTTGGAGCTGTTTTGTGAATCTTTAAGAATGAAAAGGATTTACATTGTTGGTTCTGGGTCTAATTAAAAGTGATTACAGTAATTTCCCTGGAGTGAACTAGTGCTGTATTTGTTTCAAGGTCTTAACTAACAGGGAAAAAAAAAAAAAAAAAAAAAAAAAAAAAAAAAAAAGACAGAAAGGTGCCTCTTTTCCCCACAAAAGGTTATCTGTGAGAGTTACTTATGGCCTGCTTTCAACTAATATGATTATTTTAGCCACAAATATCATAAGCTCATGTAACTTACCAGGCTATTGAATCCCAGAGCACCTAGGGCTTCTTTTAGTATGGTTAATTTCTCCCTGTTTTGAGGGTTGGCTGCTAACATCATCTCTTCTGGTACAGTCTGGCTTAGATACCTGCACAGAGGTAAAACAGCATATCTGGTATTTACAAGGCTGGTGCACGATCAAACTTTTGAAGTTAAAGTCCAGCTTTACATTTCTAACCAGAGGTTTATTGCAGATTTTCCTCAGCCTTTGGAGGGAGCAGTTCCAGTGACAGAATGTTCTGTATTTCTTTCTTAAACTTTTGCTCAAGACTCCCCCCCAACCCCAATTTTAGCCCTACACGGAAGGTGAAATTTCAAACTGGGTTTATACCACTGCCTGTTTTGCCATTCTTGCACTACCAGAGATTCCCCTTCAGAAAGCAGATTTGAGGAGAACCTCTGATAACTCTGACTGCTCTAAATTCCCCTCTTGCTGACAAGGGAAGAGATCAGCCCTGAACTGCCACAATGATCACTCCTTCCCCCAGCAGCTGAATGGGTGATGGGTGTACTCAACATCTCTCAAAAGGAAGCAGTAACCAAGTACACAGAGTAGTAAGTGTAGAGCCCTTAAGATGTACTGCTTTGCACACTGCAAAGCAAAAGGAAATTTTTTGTACCTTCCCAAAAACAATGATTAGCAAAGAGAGAGACACTAGTGCAGCAGCTAACTCAGGAAAGAAGAAAACAGAAGAAAACATAAAGAGTAATAATACAAAACAGATTAATCACAAACTGTAGTAAAACAGATTATTGAAAAGTGCAGCAATCTAGCCTTTACAACCAGTTATTTTGACCCTCTTGAAGTAAGTATTTTGAAAAGTATTCAGGTATTTTCACAGAGCTGAAATCACTAAGAATGAGGTGTCTGAATATCTTACAGAATCTGACTTCTAATTACATAATGCTGAGAGTGTAAGATATTTTCTTTTACTGTTTTCATTAAATTATCGTAATCATTCATTCAATAAAATACACATTCATTACACCATCTGCAATCTTCACAAGTGTAACTTAAATAAAAAAAAGAACTCTTCACACCTCTGTCCAAATAACATCATCACTACACCAACAAAGGTGGATAATTTGCACGCATTTCAGCCCTCACCCTTCACCACCATTAAAACAAAAATTCCCCACAATTATTCTGCTCTTTACTGAGTTCAGTCCACAATCTGTCACTTAAATATGGGAAACAATTTGGTTTAATTTTTGACAATTCTTGTTTACAATCATGTTCTCATACCACTACAGAGGAGACGTAGTTTCAAAATAAACTCCTATAACCCAGAAGGTTTGGCAACACTCTAGTAGGGGTGGTAGTTCTTATAAGGATGCCCTTTTACATGCATGTGTGTAGGAAGAATTATTTAGTATTGCACTTTACTAACAGATGAGGTTTAAATAGTACCCACAATGAAACATAAAGTGCATTTTTAGTGAATCCATACCAGATTTACCAGTGTGGATTCCCCTTGCAGTGATAATGGAATAACTTACCCCCAGCATGTGGGCAGAAGAAGAATGATGGGGTTAGAAATGTGTGCCTGGGTGCATAAGTACCTTTTGCACCCACAGAAGGACTAACTCAGCAGATATCTCAAGTATGAACAAGCCTCTCACACCAGTGGATAGAGCTGGTGGTTCACAAACCTTTGAGAACGTGTGTCTGTGAGCATCACTGCCAGAGCTCAGCACTGGTTCCTCAAGGTTATTAAAACATTAATTTTGCCAGACTGAGGTAGGTACAAATGATAGCACAGCTGTCAAATCAGCTACAGCAGATGACACAAAGTATAGCCAGCTTTATGTTTTTTGTTTTGTGTTTTTTTTTTTCCCCTGGGTTTTTTTTAACACTGCCTGTAGGTTCAAAAGAAGCCTAGAATACATCTAATACTGAATCTGGCATAGAACTTCCTGGTGTAAAGGTTAATCCATCAGAAAATTTTCCACTCTTCTCAACTGCTGCATGAGCTTATGCCAGTAACATGTTATGCATCATGAGTTGGTGGCACTTTTGCTCCATAATTAGGAGATTTACAGCAGCAGCCACTCTGCTGTCAAAATATTCTATTGTCGAATGCTGTAGGAGTTGGAAGCATATGGCCATTTCTGCAAAAAAAAAGCATCCTCCTCAATGGTTTTCTCCCTAAATAACTCTTTGTCTTTCTCTGTACTGAGCAGGGAGTAGTCTTTCCTTTTCCGTGGAGAGAATACTCCACACTTCTCCTTTTTAAGCCACCCCGTTTAAGCAGCACTTTTTTAGCACAGCTGAAGTGCCAGTGGGTACTGTTGTTACAAGAAGTTGTGTGAGCACTACCAAGCCCTCTGAAAGGAGGCTGCAGCACAGCAAGGTGGTGCAGAACCCCCACTCCCTGAGCGGAGAGAGCTGAGCTGCGGCACCAAGCGACACGTGCCCCTTCTTGCCTTCAGCACAGCTCTTGCTGATACAGCAAATTTGTGAATCAGGGGCAAACTGGGTACCTGCCAAACCAGGTGCCTCTGGCTCCAACAAACCATCCATAAACTGCAGCATCTGCTGGGACTTGCCTGCTGGAAGAGAATCAGCCTTTCCCACCTATACACGTCCTGAAGACTTAATCAGCAGATGTGCTGGTGCTCTTGGAAAGGGATGCAGTGGGACATTTTCTAAGGTGCACTTCAATTTAGTTTCCCCAGTCTAAAAGCAATTAAATTATTTTATAACATTTCATGAGGCCCACTCATTTTCCAAACTATTTAAGGACTAATGAAATATAAAACATTGCTTTGAAGATTTGTACATTTGACTGTTATATGTTTATACTAATGACCAATTAATTGTATAGAGTACTTGGAACTGCCGTTGGGTATCATGCAACCCTCACAAAATGCAGGAAATATACAGTGTAGCATAATATATTCTAGCCATACAAGGAAACATATTTTCCTAATTATTAAGGTCATTCTGCCTCAAAAACATAATAACATGTGGACAGAATCTTATTTTTCTTTTAAAACAGTTCCCTGGCAGCTCATTCTTTCCACCTTAAAGATGTTGACAACTAAAAGGTTTTGACACACCATTTGTGTCAATATTACTACTGTCACCTATTTATATATAAGAACTAGAGTCCAGAACAAATCTTAAATTGTCCCCTTTCCTACAAAATTAAGGAAAGGGGCAAGACATGTGTCACAGTGGAAAAGTCTTAATAATAATAAACATTCCTGGGTTGAAGATAAATAACTTTTCCATAAAATGTAAACTTTTTTTTCTAGGATGTGTATCTTTCCTCATATTTATAGTGCATTTTTGTCTTTTGACATTCAAGTGGCCTGGGCAGAATGGCATTGCTGGTGATGAAGAGGAATTAAACTGCTTACAATTCATATTTTGAACCTACCATGGAGATTTTAGTTATTATTTTTACTTATATTTTTGCTATTGTGAACTATACCCATGAAAACCTATGATGTTACATGAGCGTGTGCTATGTTCTTATGAGTTTCCAACAAAATAATCTGTATTCAAACATAAACCAGATCTGGTCACTCCTGAGTTCTTTGTTGCTGATAATTTTAGTAGAAGAGGATTCTATACTGCTATAGAATCCATATGATGTTCCATAACAGCTGATGCACAGAGGCTGTGCACCAGTTTCATGCTTACTTAGTTCAGTTTTACTGGCATATCTCTGTGCGCAAATTCATTCTGCAAATGCAGTCAAATTAGTTTACTGTAGCTTTAGGAAAAGATTCTAAGATTTTGGATGAAGTTGAGCCTCTTAACTGAAGGCAGATACTCAGACAAATGACATATCTCTCACAAAAGTGACAAACCAAAGATTTTATGCAGTTCTAGCAATTAATGCCTTTCTGCTGACTGTGTAACTATTTGTTTAAATGCTACCCTATGCCGACATTTCCATCAGACTAGTACTTTTAACAGACAGTTTATCAGCACACAAAAAAGCTTTAAAGACATGGGCAGTGATTTTTATTTCAAGAAAGAAGAAACTCACTGATTCACAAAACTTCTTTTCTTAAAGAAAATAAACTAATTGAATTGCAGTATAGTCACTTTCAGTAAAGCACAATGCTATATTCAATAAACCATTTCTTGAGAAATGTAAGGGACTATATAGTTTGTGTTCTTTATCTCTAAAAGAAAAAAATTACTATTTAGAAGAAAAGGTCAATGGTGGTAATTTTTAGTATATTGCTTATCATAATATACAATTTTTGAACCATCATTAGAATGACACCATAGATCACATTTTCAGGTAGGGGTGTGACTAGTACAACCAAGACAGTATGAGATCCAATTCTTAAACTTTATCCACCCATATAATTCCATAATTACCTTACCTGTTTACCTTATCATTCTTGTTATAATTGTTACACACCATCACAATTATTTGACTGATATATTTGGTACACAGATCTCAAATATGAAGAAGAAATATGTATGTCAGCTTACCTGAACAATACTGAATTTTTGTGACATAAGCATATTTCAAAATTTCCTACATCACCCCACCAGTTAAAAACTTTGTTCAAGTAATTAATCCTCTGCTTAGATGACTGAGCAAATAATGAGACTAATACTACAACTAGCTACGATAAGCAAAGACTAAAAAGAAAAGCTTTGACTATCAGTTTGCCACTGACAGAAATTCAGCAAAATAATACCTGATTTACATTAATTTATTTTCTTTTGAACTGTAACCCAGAGCATTTAGCATCAAAGTGATCTGCCTCATTCAACATAAACAATTCATGTAATTTCTGTTTATTCTTAGAACTGCTACATTTATATAAAATCTGTGAAAAGACAAAAATAAACAAGTTTGAAATCTGATAATAAACCTTGATAGTTCACTAACAGAATAAGTAAAATGTTACCAAAACACTATCCTAACCACTTTGCATTTGTAGAATCTGACACCCGAATTGTTCACATATTCTGTAAGAGCAGCCATTTTATCCCACACACCTATATACATACTGCTCTGTATGATACAGAAGTATCTACTTCATTGCAGTGGTTCCAGTCATATCTGGCAGGGAAACTGTCTGAAAGAGGTTGGGACCAGTTCATCAGAAATTCCCTTTTGTCTGGACAGTTAGAACTGGGTTTCAATTAAAGATGAAGATGAACCATGGATTTGCCAGATGGACATTACTTTCCTGAAGTAAATACATCTTTTCATGAATAATTAAAAGAACTCCTGGTGGGTTTATATCATTAAGTGGTTCTCAGTCACTGTAAAATTTTAGGATAAAGCCCTATGATTTAAAAAACAGTGTTAGGGTTGTTTTTAAGCCAGCATCTAGCTGCTTCTCACTTGACTCCTTTTCTGATGGAGGATGAGTGCTGACACACCTCCATTTTGTTGTACAGCTTTCTGGGCTATAGCAGGTTTGATACAAGGGAAACAGTACAAAATCAGTGCAAAAAGTCTTGAAACTTTGTTATAGATGATAGTGAAGTAAATGCTGCTTGTGGTAATAAGGATTTCAGCAACCACAGTCAAGATCTTCAGTAAAAAAAAAAAAATCCCTCAGGTTACAGGCAAAAAGCTTCATTTTCTAATTGTTTGTACTCAGAATAATCTGTGGTCAGATGAGAAACAGAGGAGATATCTTTAATACCAAAAAACCCCCCAAAGAATAAACCAAAACTGCACAGAAAATCAAGGGGCTGAATAAGGGTATCCTGCTTTATTGGTCAGAAAAAGTGACAGAGATCAGATGAAAGCACATTTTGTCCAGGAATTAGGCCAAGCAGAATTAACTATTAAAAAGATACAATTCAACAGCAAACAACTATAGAATCAGACAGGGGGATAACTAAATGCAAGACAGGTAAGGATGATTAGGCAGTGGATCATCAGAACAGCATCTAGTATAAACTAGATGAGAGTCAAGTACGCCTTGATAATGCAAAAAATTAATCATATATAACACCCTTATTTGCATAGGCCAACATAGGAGTCATGGAATACTTAGCATGGTTAAAGTTTGAACTGGACTACCCTGTGTGATTTGGGGCATCCCATTTCAGGAAAATCAGGATCAGTGAAGAGAAAATCCAGAGGAAAGCAGCAGCAAAAATGTATCAAAAAATAGACTTAGGAGCAAAACAGTTCATTAAATGTCACCTACAGAAGAGTGAGAAAGATATGACAAAGATGAAAATTCCCACAGCCTAGAGGAATATCTCTGCAGGTTTTGAAGACTTGACAAAGCTCTGAACAATATGATCTCATCTGCCAGCTGGTCCTGCTTGAAGCAGGCAGTACAGTAGAGACCCCCTAAAGTCCCTGCCAAAATGAATTATTCTGTGACCCTATGAAACACATTAAAATTATTTCTCAGATAAGTTAGGATTTGTTTTTTTTTGTTTTGTTGGGGGTTTTTTTGGGTTTTTTGTGGGGGTTTTTTTGTTGGTTTTTTTTTTTGGTTTTTTTTGTTTTTTTTTCTAAATCTCATGTAATATCAGTAATTTTGGCCCCAGAAAGGTGGGACACCAAGCAAAGATAGGTGTTTAATTGTTGCAGACATTATCTTGACCTTTAAGTAGTCCCTAAAATGCAAAAATTGACAACAGGTGTTAGAGCCATAAGATATCCGAGGATGAGTAAAATTTGATCAGAAATTGACATTGTTCAATATCTGAAGGGATGACAGTGTTCTAAATGGCAGTGTTCTAAAATCAGAACAGTCTTAAAAACGAGACCCCTACCAAAGGATAAGTCAAAAAGGAAGATATTTCTGCGCTTCTGCTGAGGTCAGCAACCCTTTCCACTAGTCTAGCTAGTAGTAGAAACACACTGCATTATTATTTTATGAAGAGGAAAATTTCTTCTGATCTTAAAAACAAATATTTTGACACCAACCTCTAAATCATCTTTATTTTTTAAACTTATAGAAAACTCAAATTTTATAGAAATTAACCTCAAATTTTAAGAAAAACTGATATGACCAATTTATTATCAGGAAACTTCCAAACACTTTAATTACCTTTCATGAGCTAGAAACTAAATAAAAACTCTTTTAAGATTTTTTTTATACCTTCAAAATACCTGGATTTTTTTTAAAAAAAGACCAGGGGCACAGGACCAAACTCTTGGAATTGATGAAAATATCCAATGCAAGGTGGATCAAAATAATTGTCAAGACACATGCTATGACCACCACATTTCCAAGCAAATACAACTTAACTTGATTTTGTATCTAGATAGTAAATGGTTTGTACCTTCCATGTGAAATTATTTATTAATAAGGCTACCAGGATAACTGGATAAGAATCCTTTCCTGCACGTAATCATTCAGGGAGGGAAAGGTCTTTATTCTACTGGGCTTCTGGGTAAAGGTGTACAGTAAATGAACTAAACTTACTTTACTTAGACTTTAAGTCTTATGCTTTTTCTCTTATGAAGTGAAAAAAAGATAGGGCTGGAAGTCATAACAGAAACTATGCTTATTCCAAATACCATCCTGAGGCAGAAAATCACAAGTTCCAAGATCTGGGAATGATAGGATCATGGTCTCGATAAGAACTGGGAACATGAATGCTAACCCAGATGGAACTGCCCTGGCATTAGCTCACAAATCAGTTATGTTTTCTTTCTTTTGTGCGGCTGTGGCAATAGATTTTCAAAGGACCTCTCTGTTTGCACAGTAGATCCTGTCTTGATACAAAGGCTTGGACCTTTGTATACCAGATCTCTGGAGGCCTTTTTTAAACCAAGAGCAAAGAAAAATATTATTTTTCTCTGTTTATATTCCTTTAGTTGGTAAAAGAAAAAAAAATAAAAATAAAATAAATGCATGAAAAGAGCTGAATGTCATAATCTGCTCTTTTTTGAGACACTCAGCCAACTGGCTCCTGTGAGGAATTAAAATTTCTATGGTGTGCTTTCTTCTGCCAATCCACTTGCCCACATGTCATTTCTCTGTTATTAGTAGGACACCTCTTAACTAACCCGTAGAGAAATAGAATAGTATCAACTCCTACTCTAGCACAATTGAACACAAAATACAGTATATTTTTTTTTTGCTAAAAGGAGTTCAAAATTATTGAGTAAAGAATTTACATGGAAAGAGCAAAGAATAAATGCCTAAGATAAACTAATCACTAAATACAGGACTCTCTATCAATACTTAATTAGGCAGTGCAAGCCACTGCAGATCATGTTGTGAATCAGAAATTCTGGATTTTGTCTCTACAGCCCTTATTTCTTTTACAAAAGTGACATACAAATAAGAGCCTTAATATTCCTTCACCGATTAAAAGTACTAAAAAAAGAAAAATCTTAAAACTGAGATCCTGATACTTAATATCTATTTACCCAAGCCAGAAGGTTTTTGTTCTCACTTTTATGACAAAAACCCAATGTTTTGGGGTTTTTTTGATTGTTTGTTTGGTTTGTTTTATTTTTGTTGGGGTTTTGTTTTTTGGTTTGTTTGTTTTTTTTTTTTTAATGTATCATGCCATAAGCCTATGGAATCCTGTCATGCAATAGTTCTCCAAAACCATTATGTGCTGTCCAGTTAAAGAAATTTAGAAGAGATGATTGAAAGCAGGAACTTTCAAAACCTGGATATGATTTCCTGCATATATCTTCCCTCACACAGAGGTGTCCAGATTCTTTCTAATTGTGCTGATAAGCAAGATATAGAACTGACTTGTCACTTGCTATGCATGAGCTGCTCCGTAAGTCAGCTTTATAGGCAACTGGTAGGAAATACTGTGCCCATAGCCCAGAGAAGAGCACATCAGTCAGATGGAACGGATTCAGGAATGCCTACTGGAAGCATTCATATTCTTCTAATGCTGTAAAGGCTTCCTACAGCTTGACCTTAATTAAAACATGACATTAAAAAGCGCACACACAAGTGTGGTCTCAGTGCCAGCTTCTATAAAATGCTGCCTCAGTTGTTCCAAAAACAGACACAGACCATGCCCATCATGATATCATATATAGTGATTTTAGGCCACTGGAAAAACAAGGAGTTGGTTTCTTTTCTTGCCAGGTTTACATATACTGTAAAGTAGAATAACGAATTATTTCACCACTGTGTATTGTCCCAATTCAGCAAAACACTTCTGTGTAACTAACTTTAAACCTGTGCTTTCTCCCCCTGATTTCAGTTGAATCTTAGTACCAAAATAAATGTCAATAACTGGAAGTTATAGATGATTACCCTATGTTGAGCTCTGGTTTACTGAGAAAGAAGGAAAGGCAGGCTGAGGTGTATAAGTGAGACTGGAGGAAATGAGTAGTACTGGCAACCTAGACTTTAAGCTGTCCCAAGCATTGCTTACATGATTTTTAGCTGTTCATAGAACGTTATCTTACACTTATTTCTATTCTATGCAATGGAGATTCCAAAGATATGCAAACATTCCTGAACTGTAACTGTATGACCTAGGCATAGTGCAGAAAACACAGTATTTAGCTATTTAGCTTACATGAACCTGCCCCTACGCAGCCATGGCATTTTTTGTTCAACACCATCTGAGGGGTCTCTGATACACTTAACAATGAGCCACACAGACTTATCTTTCAGCTCTACTTGTCATTATATAAAGCCTAATACAGAACATTATTACAAAATCTTCATTAGTTGGTGCTTTGTTGCTTGAAAATTCTCAAGAGACCTAATGTCAGAGCAGGATGAAGCAGTATTTCATAATCAGGTTCCAGCTCTAACACAGTCGATATGCATGTTGTGGGTGTCATTTAATGTGACATTGTATTAAGAAGCATGGATTAACAAGCTAAATCCCTTCCTTCCCCTTATTAGTGCTGCCCAATGAACCATGTACTTGCACAATCATGTGAAAGGCGTATGGCTTGTGCCTTTGTAGTCCCCATTCCTCCTTCCCATCCAGTTCAGGGTAGTAGCCTGATTAAGCACAATGGTCATCAGTAAAAATTCAACCTCACCAGATCAGTTAATTTTTACTTTAACTTCACGTAGAAATCATAGCATCTCAAATATGGGTTAGTTACATAAAAAATATAAACATTTAAAAACCAATTTTCTGTTTACTGCCCTCATATTAAATACTTGTGAAGTATTTCTCTGAAATACATTACATTTTTGTAAGAGTTTAGCTATTCCTGTGACTACTTACTAAATCCCAAGATGCAATTTAGGTATAATTAAATTTTAGGATTGTTTGGCCTGACTGAAAATTAATGACTTCATAATTCTTCATTTGTTTTAACAAATGCTTTCAGAATTGTTGGGATGAAAGGTATTGAGTATATAAAAGCAAGCTATTACCTTTCAAAAATAAATTCCACTAATCTCTACCATACTTACAAACTCACAGAGTAAGAAATTTCAACAAACCTTTTTATTTTTTAAAATATCTCATGTGAATATGGGAGGACAAGGTATTCTGCTTAATGAGGAAAAGCCGCTTTGCACTTAACACTGTTTGATATGTAAACAGGAATGAGATAAAGACAAAGCAAAACAGTTGACATCAATGAAGTAAACGACATTTCCAGAACATGATAATGAATAGCTTCTGGCTTTTTTCTCTCAGGGGAAAAAGGGCATGTATTATTGCTTTTTTCCCCTTTGTCCCCAGTTTTTAAATTTATTCAAATCTGAACAAATTTTATACCCTTTGAACCTTGTTACCCTGTAGCACTGATCTGGAGTTACTGCTTATCATTTAAGTGCACATATTTCTGCCCATAACTCATGCAATAAAGTACCAAAAGCAGCACTTAAGAAAATCTGAATAGCTTTGTTAATGTCAAGAGGTAAGGTATCAGCACAATATTAATTAACTAAACACTGTAGACAGATTTGATGACAGCCAGAACACAGCTCTTATTTTTAGTTTTCTAAACTAACAAAATTACAAGTTATACATGTGTTTTGTAAACTGGTGTTAGCACAGAAAGCTTAAATGAGCCCATGTGTTATCCAGTAATTAGTTTTGCCCTGATATTGTATAAAATGAAATTTCAAATAATTCTGTAAGAAAGACAATGTGTACTATGAAGTACATAAGTTTCACAGACAGTGGGTATACTGAAAAGGAAAGCAAAGAAATATATATTAGTCTTGGGCCTCAAAATGCTAAATGTTGGTAGGCTACAATCAGGTATGGGGTTTTTTCCCTAATTATATCAATAATCCTGTGGAATAGGTTGAAATCAGAGACTCAAGCATTCTGTTCCTAAAACTGCACAAAAACATAAATTTAGATTTGTTCCAATAAAGAAAAAAATGAATGTGCAACAGGAGTGACTCAAAATAGAAATTTTCACTGTCTGATGGTAATACAAGAATTAATACAGACAGTGTACCTTGAACTGTTTGTCTGACTCCTGATTCAGATATTTTACAGGACAGAATCACGAGATCATAATTCTGTGAACTACCACTCTAAAAGTACAATTTTGAAGCTTAATATACATGAAATAAGAAGCTAACGGTGATGAAAAAGTAGCAAATAATAAGCATTACTGAAGATGTAAAAAAGTAAGCCAGTCTGTATGCAAGTGCAAACTGGTCCAATCCATTTCCTGAAATGCTTAAAAAATTGTTTGAACTTTCCTCCTAGAACTAAAAGCAATTTTGTATTTCTGTCTTCAGACTTTGGCATTGGTTGCCAGGCAGATGTCATGAAGTTTATGAGCCTCAAAGGCATTTCTCCATCAGCACTTGCTACTTTTAAAATGCTGATTCATTAAATAAAGCTTACTGTGTTAAGAACCGCGGTATCTGGTTCTTAACTGATCTAAACTATAAAAAGTGCTTTGGAAACCTGCTTATAACTTTCACCAGTATCCAGTTAAAATACTGATAATATGCTTCAAAATTATTTCATTATTTCATATAACCACTGATTGTAATTTACAAATCAGTTTCAGATAAGCTGATTTATAAGAGGCACGCTTCTTCCTGTATATGCAGATAGGACCATGTGTATTCAGGTGTGTATATTAAACAACTAATTCTGAGCAGTAAGATCTATTTAAAGCACTTTTAACTTGGTCAAAAATAAAAGGTAAGCCCCCCCCAGGACACTAGGCAACTTTTGAAATACTGGGAAATAGATACGTATATATTTTATTTACTTAAAGATGAAATTTCTGTTTAGAAGTATAAATATAATTAATTAATTAATAAATAACGATTAGTCACCTTTCATAGGCTAAGAAATTATCGTACACTACACAAATATGGTTTGGTGTAGTACCAAACTATATTGTAACTTACTTTTTTCTACAAAGCAAGTATATTCTCCTTGCAAATATAAACGGAGCAAATTCATGTGTATTTATATATGTTATCTATTTAGAAATCAACAATCCACAATCAACAGTTGACACTCCTTTAATGTAAGAAGAGTGTTCTGCTTTTCACACAGCCACCAAGCTGCGTGACGCTGGGCACAGGGTTCAGTAACGGAGAATTGCCATCTGCTCTCCTATGCTCAGCAAGACCAGCTTTGCCCCCCTGCCCCAGGACCCATTTTTGTCCCAAATGCATTGCAGGACAGTCCCAAATGTGACCAGGATGGATGTATGTGCCTGTTTCTCTCATATCTTTTCAGCCCTCTCAATAAAATCATGCTCGATGAAAGGTCACAAGTGAAGTATTTCTGACATGAAATTCCCTGCAGTGTCTTCCTTTGCCTCTCGCAAGGCAACAAGGACTCAGAAGCTCAGCACCTGAAGTAAACCTCAGAGATTGCACACTAAGATCTCAACTGAAGGGCTGCATCTAAGCAGGTTACTTAGGTGCTGAAGGTACAGTGACCTTATACTGTATACAACGAACTGGCCTTCCAAAAGCACATTTGAAGATTTAGAGTACTTTCACGGTTTGTGTGTCAAAATAGGACAAAGAGACTCCCTATTGGGTCTTAGTGCTAAAATCCACACTGTATTTACACATAGGGATCTGGAAAGCCAGGCTGTATTCAAATATATTGCTTTCTAACAAAAAAAAATTAAAAAGTAATAAAAATAAACAGAGAACAAAGATGATCACAGAATAAATTATGCTTTAAACTAGTCCTTTCCCTCCTAAGATATATGGGAAATATGGGGGGCTTGGCTGTTTCCCCCACACATTGCTGGGAACCTACCCCCAGGGCCCTTGAAGGAGGTTCCCTCCCGTGAGTTCTTTGCCAGGGATGAAGGACGAGCGAGACTCACTGATTCTCTTCAGTTTGTTGTTTATTTTTCTCTTATCTTAAGTTCAGTACGCTGTCTGCATGCCAGACTGAGCGTGAGAAGCAAGGCATAAAATGGACAAAATGGCAAAATGGCGAGAACGGCCTCGATACCCAAAACCAAGGTCTTTTTAAAGATAATCAGCCCAATTACTTTCTAACACGTACATTGTTTTTACTTTACTACCAATAATTCCTACTGATCTACGTAACAATTATGCTGCTACCATCCCTAACCAATGACTTTGTGCCACCAATGCTACAGAAAATGGAGAAGAAGAAGAAGAAGGAAAGGAAACCACGCCCAAAATCCTCCATCTTGTCTCCCATTCACTCTCACACCAAAATCCTAAAAATCCTAAATTCTTCACCCTGTGAAAGGCTATCATTACTACATACTACTACCTAGTTCACAACTGTGTTCTCCAACTCATCCCAAAGCCTTAGCAATTTTTCTCTGGGACAAAGGTTAAAAACAGTGTCTGACTGGGGGTCAGGGCTCCCTAATACAGGCAGGGAAATATTCCCTGTGCCCTGGATTCCAACAGGAAGCAGGAATGGGAATAGATTGGACAGGATTGTAATTGCATGTTTAAAAAACAGGCTCCAGAATAAAGTACATAACCAAAGAATTTGAGATGTTCCCATTTGTTCCAGTTTTGTCTAAGAGGCCAACCTAATTCCATAACATACTCACTGAAGTTCAGTTCTTCATAGGACGTACTGTAATACATGCTGCTCCATTCCTCTTAATTGCTACTTGGTTTAGGAGTCCTGTTTAAACAGGAGATTAGGTCTGAAATGTGGAAAGTATGCATAATGGAGCTGAAAATATACTGGGAAAGGAATGTCAAAGCGCATGACGAAAATGGGAGAAGGACTGCAGCTACAAAGAAGTACAGATGCAGCTCTAATACTGAATCTGATTTCTCTAAAACCAAACACATGAGTTATACAGAAGCAAACACAAAAAAAATACTCAGAAATACTAGGACAAAAATGTAAAATCTCTAGCAGTGCCAGTTTTAACACATCTCTATTTGAGACAGAAAAGTGATAACAAAATAAAATCAAGTGAACAATGGTTTAAATAGAAAAATACATAGAATCATGATCATTATTGAAAGGCTTGGGCTGGCAGGGACCTTAAAAACTGTCTAGTTTCAACTTGCCTGCTGTGGGCAGGGATGCCACCCACTAGATCAGAGTGGCAATATTTATAACAAAGAAAGGTCATACAGACTTTCTCTGTCTTTTATTCAATGCTGGAAAATTCTAATGACATAGGATAGTCTCCAATTGTTTTTCAACAAAGCTATTCCATGAAATAACTTATTTTCCTATTTCAATTATTTAAAGTGAAAGGCCACAGACTTATTTTTACAAGTGGTTAGCACTTTTCTTAGTCTTCATAATCTGCTTCTTGGTTGAAAACAGATCACAAAACTGGTGTCAGTGTACCAGCATCAACATAAATACTGCAGTTAATGTGTAGGTTTAATACTAAGTTGTAATGCCAGCCTGGTAAATTGATTTCTATCCATTTAATGATTTGATTTGGTTAAAATTCCACAAAGGTTAAAGTAGAAATTAGAAGGTGCCAGCAGTTGTCAGAAGCCATACATTACACTTCTCTACAATTATGATTACAAATACAGTTTGTTTGTCAAATGCTATTTCTATATAGCTTCAGTGCTTTTTTCTGTCATTTCAGTCAGCAGAAAGTTTGTAGCAAGTTTTTTATTTGAGAATGCTTCCTTGATTTGCATCTCTCTTTGGCAAACTGCATATGTTCTAATAATTTTTCTCACCCATATTGCTACTATTCAAGAAATGCTTAAACTTACAATCAGACAAGCATAAGGCTTATTATCACAGACAGACCACAGGTCAGACAATCATAGAATTGTTAGGCTGGAAAAGGTCTTTAAGATCATTGAGTACAAAATCCAGAAACTTGAAACACTTTGGACCTCATCAGCTCTCCCCAGCATGTCTCCTTGTCTGGTTCAGAGCTCTGTTTGCTCAGGTCTGGTAAAAATACAGCCTTCTCTGGTTCAAGAGGCTAATAGATGTGCATTATATACATATATATATGCTAACACATATATATATATATATGTATATACACTTTGTGCCATGATTCCAAGAGATGTGTCATAAGCTAACTGGATGCAGACAAAACCTATCCACAGAATTAAAGAGTTCCAAAGATCATCTGGGTGATGGGTGATTCACTGAAAGACATTCACACACCATTCTGTCCTGCATTATATTGCATAAACTAAATCCAGAAGCCAGACTGATAGAGGTGTCATTCTTAGGAGCCATATAAAACTAAGGTCCTGACATCCTCTGGCCATTAGCACTCAACTAGAATATTCAGAAAATTTTAATTAGTTACTTGTAGGCTTTAGACAAAACTCAGTTTCAGAAACTAACTTCAGAAAATACTGTAAATGGAAACTGTAAATGGCACTAATCCAGTAAATGGAAAATCCAGTAAATGGAAACTGTAAATGGCACTAATCTCACACAATCAGTTTAACCTCAGAGTAGTGGCAATTTTGAGTTATGATTAATGAAAGAACTAGAGGAAGGAAACAATGCTACACTTTCGGTTGACCTTGCCTGAATTTCCTAGAGCTGGCTACCAGTGCAATGAAAAATAAAATACATGGCAGCACAACGAGCTGAGTGAAGGCAGCAAGTTCAAACAACGGTGAGAGGTATCAGCTCCACTAGATCTAACACTGAGATGAGCTGGGTTCAATGACTGGGGTTCTGTATGTCAATAACAATTTCTGAAACACCCAATCCTGACTGGAAATTCATCTACAGTAATTGTATCAAAATGATTCTTAGAGTGACTTTTGAAACATAAATTGCAGAACTGTGTTATCACACTAGATTTATGTAATGTAATAGCTAAGTGGTTTCAGGAGCTGAATCCACTGAATCTCCCTCCACATATGAGATGATTAGCAACCTAGTAAAGTGCAGAGACATATTTTGTACTTAAAGTAAAAGCCAAATTAACTTTTCTACCATTTATATGAGTAATCACATCTACTTTCAAGCCAGGGTTTCTTCGGCAACTTCACCTCTAGGAGCTACATCCATTTTCCGTCTGACGTGAAACACTGGTGGGCTGCTTAAACAGTCAGGACTTAATTTCTTCAACAGAGGATCAAATTTAACCTGAATATATAT
>VXAX01001641.1:2155893-2196970 GCA_013399835.1 Leptocoma aspasia
TATATATATATAATTTTCATAGTTCTCTGGAGATTTCTTTTTTCTAACAAACGGTTGAACTTGGCCCAGAAACTTTAAGATGTCAGATACTCATCAACAGAATTCACAACAAATTGGAGAATCATCTGGTACATGTTATGTTTATTTTTGCACTTGCTTTCCCCATTGAATGCAATTTATTCTAAACAACGTTTTATTGTATGCATAGTTTTCTGCTAAAATTAAGACAGATGTGTGTAATAGACTCTAGAGATCCCAGTGCTCTTAATTACCAAGTTTGTTTCTTTCTTTTGAATTAAACAGATTTCAGTTTTTTCTTGCCTCCTATTCTTCATCTTTCATGCCATCTTCATCTTTCACGTCACAGACATGAAAGACAGAGTATTCTTCTTCTATTTTCTGCACCTGTTTTTATATCATGCTTACACCAAAGAAGACAAGAAAGACAAAGCCTCTCCAAATCAAATAAATATCAAATGGTATCAACGCCAAATTACATAAATGCAAGTTAATGGAACAAAACTAAACATGCAAAAGTAAACTGACTAAATCAATAAAAAGGCAAAAGCCAGAGTACTTTTATATGGTCTGATGCAATTTTTTCTATTCCAAACTGACACCAAGAGAATGTAACTCACTAAATATTATCAGATACCTGAGTTCGTTTAGGAAAACACAGAAATAAAAAGAAGAATGCCTTGGCTCCACTGTACCACTATAAATGTAAAATTCATTCCTGAGAAAACATCATGTGTTCATTTACACATTGTTTTACAGGTACAGCTTGTCAGAGTTATGATGGAGAGAAAAAAAATTGTTGAAAAGAGAGGTAATCAAAATGAATGATTTCTTTGCCTCTCAGATTCTGCCAATGGAGTACTGAAAATCCTCTGCCACTAGTCAATCAATATGTATGAAGAATAATACAATGAAGAGGGGATTGTTAACATTAGATGAAAGAAAATACCCGGAGGAATATGAGTTTCAGATTTGAACTCTTGAACAAAGCAGAATTTCTACAGCATTTTATTCTGAAAGCCAGACAAATAACAATTACACTTGGGACCTCAGACAAAGACCCTGAGCTGTCTCAGAGCAATTTTACTACCTTTACCTTGCTAAATAAAAATTCTTCTTGAATTTCAAGTAAGTTAATGATTGTTAAACATCACTGGAGGTATAATTTTTTAAAGTATCCTTTGGGAATAAAGCAGTAATATTAAAAGCTGCTAATGTTGAAACTAGAATAAATAAATAAATCATTAAAATCCAAAGCTAAGTTGCTTCTGCTTTCAAGAAGAAAAATGTTTTGGAAATCTTGACATGTAATTAGAATGCAAGTGTGTAGGTGTGTATGTAACTAACCTTGAATTCAGGATGAACCATTCAAAACAACTGCACAGCCAGACACTAAAACCAAATATCGTGAAACAAAACTAATAACATAGAGGTATACCTTATGTATGAGGTGTGGGTATCTTCAAATAGAAAAATTTATTTATTTTGCAAATTTATTTAATTTGCGAAAAACAAACAATGACACAAATTAACATTTCAGTTTTGTTTTGAAAACCTAAGATGCGATCCTGATTATATGTTCTGTAATGGCAATGCCAGCCTCCTAGTAATGTATCTTGTAGATCACAACTATCCACAAATGTCTTACAGAAAGGGGATAAGACAGAGGTTTCAATTTTCAGAAACACACTGAAATTAACTTCATTAACTTCATTAACTTCAACACTGACATTATTGTCAGGTATTTCGTGAATATTAACATGCACAGTGATGATCTTAAGGAGGAAGATTTAGTCTACATGGTCTGGTCATCATATTTCTATGATGCTAAAAAACACTGCTAAAAAAAACTGAAAAAATTTTAGCTACTGTACACTAATGGGCTCCTTTGGGTTCCATCTAGTTTTCATTAAAATATGGCAGTCTAAGCCTAAAATATGAGACTAAGCCTAAAAGCTAGCTGAATAGAAGTGAAACACACAGATAAGTAAAATGAGATGAATTAGACCACAGAGTAAAAATCAATATTTTAGAATATTCTTTTTTTAGAAATCAATATTGAATGGAAAAAAATCCCCAAACTTACACTCCGTTGTATTTTTTAATCTCAGATATATCTGAAAATATGTATTGAGAAATCTAATTATATTAGAATTAGATAAAATTAGTTCTAGTCAATCAATACCACTTTGAAACATGAAGCTGTATCTTACTACAACATATAATATAGTTTCTGGTGTCCACCCTCAATAAAGCTGAGTTAATCATGATTATTACTAGCCAGCACAACAAATCACACACATCAGTCATTTACTGGTGTTGTCTCAGAACACTTCCTTCTTTGAAGTGCAAAGATCAGCACTGACACCTGAATATCATGGTCTAAGAGATTAATGGAACCTGAGCTTCAAAGAAAGAATAAGAGAAGAAAAAGAGGCTAAGGAAAAAAAACCCACAAAAACATAAACGTTCCTTTTGGTTCAGTTCCTGCTTACATAAAGAATAAACCAAGTTGAATAAACTCATGAGCACTATTTGCTCAGAAAACCTGCATGAATGAGGAAAACAAAGCAAAAGTGAAGAAGGTAAGAGTATTGGGATAATGACTATTATCAGTTGAAATAAATGGGAACTGGAGGCTGAGGTCATAAGAGGGTAGGGAAAAACATTAAAGAGAACAATGTGAAAGCACATTTTGTTGGAATATGCATACGACCTACATGCCTACATGCAGCAAAAGTGATTCAATCTCAAAAAATAAATAATTTTAAAAGTTCAGACATCAATAAATACAGGAAAACAGGAAATAAAAACAGGAAAAGAACACATGGTAAGCAGCAAAAGTAAACAAGCAAAGTGCAAAAACAACAGATAAAATTTAGACAATTCTTTTGACATTGAAAATATTCCAGCTTGCATAGATATTAAATATTAATTAGATATTAATTAGATATTAAACTCACTGAAACAAGTTTAAATCTGCTCCAGAATCTCAGACAAATACATCTGCTTTATATCTCTCCCCATTGCCTTCCTGATAACTAGCCAGGTTTAGTTTAGCTGTCAGACCTCACTGGAATCTAAGTAAATGGAAATGCCTCATTACATCCAGAATGTACAGATCTTGCCCTTAAAATAGTACTACTCATTGTAAATCAGATTTTCATGGTAGCATTGCATGAAGATAATCAAGAAACAAATGTTCACAGTTAAAGCTTTTCACTAGATAGCTGAAATATAAGTAAATCATATCAGGAAGATGTAAACTGATGGAAGTGTATAATTTTTATATTATTTGCTGCTATGCAGTATATATACATTAAAAAAAAAAAAAGAAAAACAAACAAAAACCAAAAAACAACCCAAACTTTTTCTATTTTATTTCGGGTTTCACCTATCCATATTCATTTATTGTACTGAAACAAATTACAGCAAAAATAACTCTCTTGTTTTTGAAATATCTCATGTGTTTGAAACTATATCTTCATACTACCACATTATTTAGAAAGATTGTCAAGTGTGCTCCAAAAGTCATTATACCCTTTGCTCTCTAGGCATGCTACTGTACACAGCTTGAGCTACTAGTATCACTGCATTGTTTTACAAATGTTAATGTACTTAAGATGCAAGATTTTCAGAGAAAAGTAATGTGCTGCATGTAATCAAGTTAGGACAGGAAAACCAGTACAAAACAAAAACAAAAAAAATACAGCTTTACTTGTTCAACCAGAACTTGAATGCTTGTTTTAAATTTAAGAGATCTTTGGAAGAAAGTCTCTTTGTAAGAAGAGGGGCTTGACTTTCATGGCCATTCAGCTGCAGTGATGGTGATTTTAACATCTCCTGCCACATCTTCTCTCTCCTCCTGTGCTGACACTGCCCATAATGCAAAAGTGGAATACAGCAGAGGAACCTCTGAGTACGATCTTTACTCTCCTCCTAAAATTAAATACAATTAATTCCAATTTCCTGAGAGCTTAGAGATTTAGTTTCTATCAGCAGGATTTTAAAACTAAGTTGATCCTCAACAGTGAAGTTCAGGGAGTCTCAACACTAGGCTTTATTTGGGTGAGACTCAGAATTTTGGTACAACTATCTTATGCTGAGTTTCATCATGCAATGTCTAACAGCAGTTTGATAAAGTGATGTAACTTGGCACTTCATACAGAAATTATCTTTCCAGCAGGATGGGAAAATCTGATGTAACTCTTAGAGATCTAGCTGTTTCATTCATGACACTTAAATGCACCTAATTTTGTAACTTAAGTCAAATGCTTGGATTCTCCTCTGGTCATCATACGCAGATATCAGCATCAAGCAAACTGTGAAGCAAAGGGATCAGAATGGTCCTGTGTAATCACCTCTGTGAACTGAGATTTTGGCCCTACTGAAAGTTTAAAAAAAGGCAATATGCACAAGAAAAAATATCAATTAGGCTTGAATACAAGGAAAGAGCATAGAAACATCAGAGGACTGGAACATCCCTAAAATGCCTATTTTTCTAATTATGTGGGGAAAATTTTTAAAAAAACAAAACCCAAAACACACACACAAACAAAAAAAACCAAAAAACACTAACAAAACAAAACAAACAAAGAGTCTCAACAAACAAATGAACAAACCCCAAAATAAAACAACCCCAAACAACAACAAATCAAAAAACCCCAAGCCCTCACAACTTTTCTCTATGAATTTACTGTAAGACTACAACAGCAAGGTTTGTAGACAAATGACACAGGTGTGGAAAACTGCTAGTATCAAGATTATAGTTTCTTTCTCTTGTATTTTAAATGAGAACCTAATCAAAAGGATGGAAAATAAAAAGGCATCCAAAGATACAAGGAAAGTAAAGGAAGAGAAAAGGTATGGAAATGTGCAGTGTCTCCATGGTCTATATCTACAACAGCTGGAAAATAGAGATGCTGCCACCTGAGTGTATTGAAAAGTGGAAATCTGTGGTAACTCGCTACTCACAGTCTTGAAAATTCACATCTTGAGGTCTTATATGGAAGGGAAAGGAAGAGTGAGGATCAATATGGATGTTACTAGAATAATCACTATTTTTAACACATTTTATTAGTGCTTGTTAGAAAAGATGATGACTGGAAACACACAAAAAATCATATATAAGGCTCTCTTTACTGAGATCATTTTTCCTTTATTCATTTTACCACACTAATTCTTAAGCCTTTTTTTGAAGACCAACCTTATAATTTAGAATGGGAAATTATTTCCTCAGTGATCAAGATTCAGATTAGTTCAGACTTTAATAAAATATTCAATCACTTTACTGAAATTACTTCATATACTTTATATATTAAATTCAAGTTTTCTTATTGACAGTGAAGAGGGCACCTGCATTGAAAAACTGTAAAAGAAGGTACATCAGTTCCATATCTGTTGGTGCAGAACAGATGCTTTTCTCACTGCTTTTTAAGGGCTGTGGGAAACATCACAGGCAGAGAGAACGCACAGTGCAGTGCACACCATTATTCTATGGGAGAAAGGAAAGTTTTACACATCTGGGAACATCAGTTTGATAATGCAAATACAATAAGTGCATGCCCTGACCACAGTTCAGCTTGCATGAATGTGTATAAAACATTTTCCTCAGCTCAAAGTTATTCACTTGTTTTTACAGTACAATGAATTAGGAGAAGTAAGAACCTTGTTTAAATTGAAAATGGTGACATCAAGTGGAACAGCTCTCAAGCCTACCATCTTTTCTGAAATAATTTTCTAGAGTTAAGTGGCCTTAAGCTATATTTTTAAATATAAATACACACATGTAAAGACATGCTTTTTAATAACAGTATGTTTGAGTATCTTACATATACATATTACACAAAGACATTCTTACATTTTTCTCTATGCCACAGCTTTGAAATAGAAATACTAATATGAAGCAATTGGACCAAAGAAACAAAAGCAGGACTTTCTACTTATTTTCTGGAAGATTTTCCCAAAATATTTTCTTTCCTATTGCTATGATATTGCTTTCCTTTTGTTTCCTATACTTTCTTCACCAGAGTTGAAGATCATTTACAAATCCATCTATCACCACTGTGGCTTCACTTACTGTTCTCTTTTTCACCTTGGTTGCAGATTCATCACTAAGTTAGCACCTACTGTAACTATGAGGTGAAACTAAATGTGCTAGAAAAGCTAGTACATGCTTTTTTTTTGTGAGGCTAAACTTCAGAGACCTCAAAAGCACCACTAACGGTTATGAACTGTAATCTGCACCCAGGAAAAAGAAAAGTAATCCAGAGCAAATCAAGAGCAAATTGAGAATATAATTTCAAATTGCTAATGTCTCTATGTTACACATAATTATCATTATCAAGATAAAGAAGTCCTAGAGTTCTTTGAAACATAGTAAATTAATAGAAATTTTGGAATTTTTCAATCAACCATCTGTTGATAAAAATCACTTTCCAAATATAATGAACACATGGGAGTAGTTGTCAATCAAAAGCTTCGACTTGCCCTTTCGAGACTCTCTCTTAATTTCTGACGTGCTTCCCTTGCTCAGTTTTGAAAAATGATCTTACCTTTCAGCAATTACTTCTGTCTTTACCCCTCATGATCCACATGCAGATACGATGGGAGATGTATTCATTCGGATCCTTCCCTATGTAGATTAAATTCTTGCTACTTTAAGATCCTAGTTGTATGTAGGCTCAACAGAAAGTGCCCAGCTATTTGTCTTCACATGATGCCTTAGCAGTTACAACGCTTGCAAGAACACATATTTAAGTTTCTGAGCTCAAGCTCCCTCTCAGGACAGCACCAAACAGCAGAGATTTACAACCAAACAACTTCCCCTACACCATGGGGCAACACCCCAGCCCTACAGAGATTCTTAGTGATTACAAAAGGAAGGGATTTTCCCCTTTAAGCAATTTACATTAACTCTCAGTCCAGGATTATATATTACATAAAACATGATCTCCATATCATCTTTTACAGCATCATATTGACAAAATTTAAATCTTTGAGGTACTTTTATCTAAAACAAGAATTAAAAAAACTGTACTTCATCTTATTTCTTACATTGCAATCTTACATTGGCTTAAGAAAACAGTGCTAAAATAGGGGTACTTTGTGATCTTAATAGCCATTATTTACTAAATTTGCTGAATCTTCTACATAAAAGTGCAATATTAAACAATGCGAAGAGGAACAGAAAAATTATCAAAAAAACAACTTGGCAGAAACAACCTGCAAAAGGTTTTAAAATGCCTGTTATCTAGTTGATTTTACAATTTGAATCAAGATTACACTTGTTTAAAGGAAACATGCAAAAAATCACTTATGGATGTTACCAGAATGATGTGATCTCATCAAACTTTGACTAAGCCAGAAATAATGAGCTTATAAAAGAGGCCAGATCCTGCCTTCCTGATTCATGAGTGAGTTTGATGCAGTAGAAATTCATCTCTAATTTAACTTTATCAGCTGAGAAAGATCTAGATCACTGAAGTACTGCACTCAGGAGTTTAAGGTAAAAAAATTTGGCCCAAACACTCTCAATAATGCAAGATACAATCTACTCTACATAGGCAAAGGAAAGCTTTATTGATAAAAGCTGCTTCATGCAAATATTTAGCTATAAATTACTTCTAAAGCTTTGGTACTGCAATGTTCAAACATCTATTTAGAAATACTATTTTGTTCTTTTCAGATGATTATCAGATAGCTTATCAGATAAAGCTTTATTCATGTGAATCTAATTATTCAGGTTTATGCTAAGTTCTTTCTTGTCTGAGCTTCTTGCAAAGAGACTTCAAGCTTTCATTTTCTGAACAAACTGAGTGCTTCCAAACAATTTATGCTAGAAGAGGAATAAAGTAATCATCAGGCACTTAGAATACTTTTGGTCTTCAAAGTCCTCAAACGATTTGAAATATAGAATTTAACTCTTCTTCTCCCTAAATGAATCATTTTTAGCAAATCGTCATCTTCTAAAGTGAATCATTTTTAGCAAAGGAATTTAGCCTGAGGTTTCTTCAGAGCTAGGGCTGTATGCTATTCTGTATAATACAGAAATGGTAACAGCTTAAAACATTACCAAACAATAGTAGTCAGAAGACTTCTGTCTAAGAAAAAATTCATAATTAATGAAGCTTTCCTCTGCAAAAATTAATGTGGTGTCTTTTTATTTACAGGTCCCAAATCTAGAACCTCTATTTTATTCAAGTAACTAGCCAGAGCGGAAGTTGAAAAAGTTGAGGAAAAAAATCCATGGGAAAAAGGCTTAGATGTGAAAACCTGAAAACATTCTTCTTACATAATTGTAACTACTATTGGTATTTTTACAGTTACTCACTATACTCATTTTAAAGGCAGCCAGTTTAAGAGAAGATCATTAATACTAAATAGTCTTCTCTCATTTCAGTGACACTTAGGAAAGACTAAAGAGTAAAATGCAAATTAACTAAGTGAGGAATATTTTTTCATTCTAAAATAGTCTGAATTAATAAATTCTCAGATAATTACAAAATTTCCTGAAAAAAAACCCAAAACCTCTTCCTATAGTAAGCATTTGGAGTATATTAAGCCTTAGACAGCTACATTTGGGTGTCTATATTCAGCTCCTTATATTTAAGCTCTTACTATTAAAGGTGATGTAATCAGCACAGTTTATGAAGACACACATATGAACTGAACCACATTTCTAAGTCTATACACAGCTGAGCAGGGACTCAATCTCCTTTGATTGCAAATGGGAGCCAAGACAGCCAGCTCAGGTGGAGTCATATTGAAAGATGTAATTTTAGGTGCTGGGTATTGAATCCTATCCTTGGGTTCAAAGCAGTCAAAACTTTTGTTTCTGTTTTTCTCTTTAATTTGATATAAAGGAAGTATCAAAATGAAAATGGAGATACCAGTAATATTTAGTGGCATTTCATCAAAATCAACATATTCCATAAGAAAATTATAAATAAATCAAACAGGTTTTACCTTAAGAAACAAACTTTTCACCAGGGAAAAAAACAAAAACAATAGATCTACTCTAGTCCACAGAAGACAGAAAACTAGCTAACAAGTTTATTTTTCTCCTTTAAGGCAATAATTTTAATGGATATAAAACTCTGATCGTGTTAAGAGACTATATATGTACTTCAGAGCTAAATCCTCATGTGCAGGTACTCCATAACAAATTATTTCAGAATGCATTGAAAAGTTAGAAAAATTTTAACTATTGGAAGAAGGACCTCAACAGCAGAGAGACATTAATATAAGAAAACTAATAATACTAAAAATAAAGTTGTTTTCCTACCTGTGTGCAGATAAATTACTGAGGTACAAGGTGTATTTTTCTTCAGCTGACAATCCATCCATCATCAAGTAAAAAACATGAAAATTACTCTGGTTGAGAGGCTGGATAACGACACGAGACTTCTCCAACATGTATGTATAAATCCTAGCTGATAAAGAAACAAACACATAAATTCATCATTATACTAATAGTTCTAAACTTAAATGTCTTAAACCATTCACCATTGCAACAGTTAAGAATAAACAATGTTTCTTATAAAATCACCTGAGGGGAGCATATAAAACATAGTATTACCATTTATACTCCCATGGTTTTCTATACTAATCACATACAAAATTCTAATTCCATTAGAATTGGTGGAACAAACATATTACCAGACTTACTTACTGTTTGATATTAGCATTACAACTACTTAGTTTTGAAGATACTGATGTTGATTTGTACCAGTTGCTGTATTTGGCAAGACTTTCTAAGAGACAAGCTAATAGTCATCTCTCCAAAGTGTAGCTATCTGACCATTAACATCGATTCTATCCTCCTTCTAAACAGAAGGATGGAAGAGAGATTCAAGACCTCTAAAAAAAAACCACACTTGGAAGCATTTCTTCTTTCTCTGCAGGTAATCAAGAACATAGAGATTAATAGTTTAGATTAACCACCTAGCTTCTAGATGGCTACAAAGAGACAAATCCTGTGCAGAACAGGTTATCAACAAGCTCACTGACCTGAGCCTGGGGAATCATGGGCATCTCAGAAGGGCTACGATGACCTGAATAAATGAGACGCCATGTGAATCAGTGGTCTGGGGAAGATGATGAAGGAGGATGAACCTGAGTGAGATTTGCCTACAGAAAAACAGCTCACAGGATCATACACAACCTCAGGCCCACTAAGACTCTGAAAGAGGCAAAGCCCAGAAGCGAAGGAAATATTGAGCCCTCTGATTAATTTACCTGTTCTCAAGATAACAGGCATTTTAGAGATACCTGTGAAGAGACAGAGGGATAGTCAACATTTTGGGCAGGCTACTCTTGAAGTCTCCCCTGGGAGTACACCACCACGTGGTGCCAGATGCAAGAGACTAAGAGAAGAAGGGAATGTCCAATTGCAGCTAGAAGTCAGAGCCCTTCTGGTCAGTGAGAACCTAATCCCAGTCCCCACTGACCCAGCTGCTGGCATAATTTATTTCATCATTACTTAAATACTAGCTGTGGTGCAAAGACCAGAAGCACTTCTCTTCACACACAACTGAGCACCTCCATCACATGGGGTTCATTTTGCTGCAGCTTTAGGCTTTTCAATATCTGCAGTACGGCAGAGCTTTCACAGAGTCTTTGCAAGCATCCTCGCCCTGGAAGGAGCTGCTGAGTTTTAGAGCAAAAGGTGCACTTCTCAGCAATGGAGGACCTATATTTTGGAACCTAGTAAGCAGATGAGAATATTAAACTATAGCTTCTCATAGCCTGGCTTTCAACCAACTCATTCAAGACTCCTTTCTTCATGAACTGGAAGTAGTTCTTGAACATATAGTCATTGTAAATATTGGTGCATTCATCCTGCAGCACAGCAAGTATGCTCTCTAAATGCATACCACTCATGTCTTTTTAGAATTTTTTCTCATTTTTTACTTTTTTTAAGATGGCTGGGATTAAAGCAATATTTTCAGAACCAGTTTTGGACTCACAGGTGTTGCCCAATGTAAAGTGAAACAATTTGGTGAATGAGAGTGTGTATCAGAGGCACAGTAGTTGCATTAGACTAATGCCAGGATGTCAGTTCCTGTCACCATACAGTTGATAATGTCCTCAACAGCTCGTTCACTGCTAGGTTGGTTATTGCTCTTTCACCTGTATTTGTCTGGTCGTTTTATTTTAAATTCCACTTATCTTTTGAAGTCTTTTAAGTTTCTGTTTATACTGTTGAAATAAATACAGCAAACCTGGGGTTACTTGAAATTGTGTGTATGAGGGACCACAGCCTTTGAGAATACTGCTGAAAGACAGTGTATATGGGAGAGAAATGAAATGGGTGAATCTTGAACATCCTGTTTTGAGAATGGCCTCAGCAGCTAAATTCTGTCCGTGGACTAAATATAACTAAGCAGGGTCCCTCAAAGAACTACTCTGGACAGGCCAAACCATCCTGGACACATCCCAGTTAAGGAGCACAGGAGGTCAGTGGTACATCAGCCAGGGACAGTCCCTACGCTGTCTTTGTGTAACAGCACAGACATGTCCTGACCTGTGCTGGCAACCAAAACCAAGCCTGGGATTCTGGATAAGAGACAGTAGGACTGACAGAGAGGAGTTGTATGTCTGACTTGCTGAAGCAAGGAAACATGATCTGGCCCATTTAATCATCCTACAAAATGCAGCAGTGAACTGCTATTATGGAATCAATATTATGAGAAATTGTGTACCATCCAGCTAATGCTCTGCTGCTACACAACAGAAAAAACTAAAAAACCCAAACCTGTATGGGAAGTAGAAAAGCACACTTGGGAAATCATGTATGTTTCTGGCTCCAGTAACTTTGCAACACATTATAAATTGAAGCAATGCAATCATGGCAGGACTGGCCCAGACACACACTTTCATCAGAATCAATCATTACCTCGCTGACATTCCGACAGTGTAAAACAGAATAGATGAACCTGAAGGATAATTTCCATCTTTTATTGTGCTTGTAACTTATTTCACAGTAAAACTAATCCAACCATCAATTAATTTGAAAAGAGTTCACTGCAAATCCTTAATCACATTTTTGTGTGCAATATTCTTCACTAAGGCTTTTATAACTACCACTTCAGGTGTTTTTAACATTCATTGATTAACACAAGCAGGAAAAATGTTACCAAAGGTCATCTATCTTTTAACTTTAATGATGGGCACATCACATATTCAGATGACACAAATTAATTCAGCCCTTTCCAAGTACATCAAGCCACCTGCACTTTAATAAGGCTAAATACATTCCATCTCAACTAGCATCTCCAGCAGTGGGAAGAGCTCTTAAGAAAAGCCAGGCTTCCAATCAGCAAAAATCAAACAGAGCACCGTGTTAGTGGTGCTAAGAGAAATAAAGAAAATTATCATGGTAGTATGCTTTTCTACAAAGTGAAATATCTTTGCTAATCTATGTGTGGAATAAAAGGGAGAAAATTAATAAAGTTCCAAAGCAAAGTCTGTCATTTTTGTGCAATGGTAATTGCGCTTACAGGCACAAACACATTTCTACTTCCTTTAGCAGCTCACTTGATTTACTCCGCAGCTACACAGTCAGCAAGCAGATTCTGTACTAAAAGTGTGGCCAGTGAAATCTGTCTTTCAGCTATGCATTCTTAGAAACTACACTGCTCCTTCTCAAAAACCATGCTGTCCTAAACATAGCTATTTGTAAAGGCAAAAAAACATTTGTTGGTTCATTTCAATGTAACTTTAAAAAAAAAAATCAGTCCTTGCTTTTCAAAAGGTAAAGACTGAGAAAATCAATGCCTGAAAAGCAAAGCAGAAAATCAGTTTTTCAGACTTTGTTTTCTCTTCCTAAATTTCTTTTTGAGTAATTTGAAGAAATTTATAGAGGCATTAATTTTCACATTCTGGGAGAAAAAAATTCAGTCTTCTACTATTAGGTTGTGGGAGCCAATCATTCTCTAGGAATGATATTAATTTTTTTGCCAGAAGATCAATATTTGAGTTCTTAATTTATTTTAGAAACTTAATGAAATTACTGGCCTGTAGTTTATTCTAAGTGCTTGCTCTAACATAAAACTTTACTACGTAAAACCTCTTCAGATCCCTGTACTGGCTTAGAATAGAACCACACTAAAACTCTCCATCCTTGTTTTCGAAACATCATGGCAGGAATACAGTTTATGCTAAAGAATGAAACAAATCTAATGATGAAAATTATGGAGAACATTTTGGTTATTTAGGTATATTGTACTTTCTGCTAGAAGAATAAACCTTGTGAGAAGAGTCAGAGCATTTCCAGGGTCTAAAAGAACTTCAGCATGAACAAGAAGCTGTCACAAACTCCACTGGCGTCCACTCAAAACTCAAGGAGTGCCGCCTTGGGCTTGTCCTCTATAATGTAAGTGTACACATGTACTTTGCATGTCCCTCCCTCAGCTAATTGTTCTGGATCTCCACCTGTAATATCTATCTGTGGAGGAATTTACACCACCTAAACCCTTTGATAGAGGCAGTCTAGTGTCACTTGGATTTTTGTTTACAAATCTGACATATTTAGCCCTGTTAATATCAATGAGATATAAACTCAGGGCTCAGCAAAATCAGGTGCTCTGCATATTTAAATTATTAATTTATGTTTAAACAGTGCAAGATAATAAATACTGCTGCAAATGATCTTGCAAATAAATACAGAGTATGCCTGGGTGGAATTTAAACCTGCCAAAGATAACGTGCACTATTCTTTTCTCATTTATGGTGGTCTGAACCTGGGACAATTTCACTCAGATGTGATACTTAGCAGTGGCCGAGAAATGGCAACATCTACTATGCAAATCAAACAGCAGGAACAATTGCAAATTTCAGAAGTATAAAACACACTTCTACTGCTGTAGTAAGTCTTGTCTCTCTTGACAGTAAATTATGTAACTTTTGGCTACCTTAGAGTTGGTAAGAATAATTGATTAAATTCTTAAATAATTGGGGAATAGCAGGGTAGATAAGTAATTTGTTTATATTTGTTTAATTGACCTGACTACCCCTACATTTTCTTATTTGATGCCTATGGCTTGAGAATCATAGAAACACAGAACTAGTGTACCAGAAAGCTGACCCAAGAACCTGGTTAACTGACCCTGTCATGGGCAATGGCTATGAATTAAACTGGCAGTTCTGAGTAAAGCTGTTCATAAATCCATGTCCCTGCAAACACAATATACTCAAATTAAATATGTACAATACAAAGGGTCTATAAAATTTTAGCTTTAGGGATTGAGGTTTAGTTTTTACAAACTGAACTGAGATGCTCTTCAGTCCATGCTAATGTATATTTAATTTTGCATTCCTCCCACAAGAGCTTATAAATGAAAAACAAAATCACACATTTTTACTTTTGAATTTCCTTTACAATTATCCTACACTCATTATAAAACAAACTAGAAAAAAGTGCTAGTAATTTCCCATGCAGGGACATTTCCCTCAAAGAAACGATCATATTTTCTAGAGTATAGTGAACTGTCTCAAGAAAATGTAATTGGAAATATTTCCAAAAAATTTTTACTTAGGAAACTCTTCAGAAAGCATAAACACATTTACCACTATAAAAAAGTGTGTAGGTTAGAAATGTTTATCTAACAGAATCCAATTTACTTGGAACAAAAGTGTGGCTTGCCATACAGCTTCTCCATCCAGGAACAGTGTGTGTGTGTAGTTGTTTCTGCAGACATAGCTTGCTTTGACAGTGAGTAGGTCTATAATGACCTATGTGGACCAGAAATGAAAGCTCTCTCTGACTGCTTTTGAAGAACAGAGTTTTCAGAATCAAACTGAAAGTTTGCTCAATTTTCTTGTTGTTGTTGTTGTTTTGGTTTTTTTTCCCTAATGAATCCTTACTAAGGATTAGAAGACTCACAGCCACTCTGAAAGCAGAGGGAACGTGACTTCCCGGGAAATATGAGGAATCACTGGTGCCAATTTGTTCCTTGTCTTTCCCTGCCACCTTGTGGTTGCTTAGAGCAGGGCACTGCTCACTCCTGACAAGTGACCAATTCACAGGCTGTGAAAACTGTTCCTCTGACACTCCTTGATCCCCTCCTGCCTCTTTCATGTACTTTGAAGCCCTTGCTGTCCAACTCTGTGCATGGCACAGTGGGATCTCTGACCTGCACTCTGTGTGTGACATCAAAATTTACAGGTTAAAGGATACTTACCTGCAATTAATGTTTTTTTTCTCTCACAAAACTGTAGTTCAAAATACTTTATAAAACAGCTGGAAAAATCATTCAAGGGTGTCTTAGCATGTCCAAAGGCCTCCAAGATACAGTTTACCTGAAAAAAAATAGTAACGAAGCAATAAGAGAGGAAATAAACAGGCAGATATTTCAAGAAACATCAGTGTGGTTGGCTTGTGATTAATAAATGGGAGGAAAAAAAAAAGAAGACCATTTTTCATCTTGGAAATAAAAAAAAAAAAAAAAAAACTTGGCAGGTTTTTTTCCAAAATAGAAATTAAAGTAAGACAGCTGAAAGTAAATATATTCCAAAAAAAGCAATGTCAGAATAGTGGAAGTTTTAAGTGAAAGGTTCACATGAGAGCTGTGTCCCTACCAGTAGTTTGGATATGATTAACTGGATTTATATTCTTGGAGCTGGCATACTTAGCAAAAATATTAAACTCTTTGAAGACAGCTTATGAAGCTACAGTCAGTCAATACTAATAACCCAACAAAGAAATTTACAAGTTTTATATAATGTCAGAAATGGCATAAATTATTAATTTCAAATAGAATTATTTCAGGATTATACTAATGGAAAACTGAGGAGAAAAACAGATCCAGACATTTTTATGGCATGTTTCACTAATGCTTTTACATGTTACGCTTCCATGGTCACAGCCATTGTATTTAGCTTTTTTTTTGTATAATTAGTTGCTTACACCCCTTACACTCTGACAGATTCCCTTCAGAACTTTCCTCTATGCATCCTTGAAGTTCATTGCAATGTGGTACATACACACTGTTGTTCTGACATCACTCTTTTCATGAAGCTGGATGAACTATCCAGGGAAGGAAGAAGTCTGTGGAGTGGCACAGAAGCTCTAAAAATTAAACCATTTACAGTTATTAAATAACCAGATGTCTGTGCAGTAGGTGGCAGTAGAAAATTAGTCAGCCAAGTTTTGGTTCCAGTTCCACTCCAGTAGTGCTGTTTAGGATGTATTTGCTCTTAGATTAATTCAGCACTTGCTTAAACCTGTGCAACTTTATTAATTTAATGGTGCTATGCACAACTGCAGCAGGAATGAATCCAGACAACCGTGTTCATTAAGGCACCTTAAAAGGCAACTAAATTAGAATCTCTACTCTATTCCCTATGGATGAGATCTGATACCTTTGCCATCTAAAATCAGATGTCCCATCTAAGCTAGTTTTAAAGGATCTTTCTACAACCAAAATTTGATAATGCTCTTCCACCTCCATTAAGACCCATTGATAGCTGTTATCTGAGTTCATATCTCAGATGAGAAGTTTCATCAGGAAATGTAATTTCTTTAAAGAATTTGAATTGGCAATCCAGGGTTCAGCATAATTTAAAATGTCAGTGTGAACCTTTCTAAGGAATTAAATATGGGTATATGGAAACACATATTTTGGAAACTAAATATGACTGAACAAATATTCAGAACTCTTACCTATTTCTTAAATATATTTAGTACACAGATATTGAGCCATACAACTTTGTTCAATCCTTGCAGTTTCCCTGCAAGTTTACAATTTGTGTCTTGCATACTATTACTGCAGATGTCTCAACACTTCTTATACTGTCCGGTGAATACCATACAGGCAAATTTATTTATTTACTGAAGGTAATTAATTTCATGTTTAAGAAACAGTTCCTAATCACAGGAATGTTTTCTATTCACTGCAACACTGATTTTCAAAATCACCAAAAGCGTAGAAACAAAACTGTCTCCACGTTGGAGATTTTTCTTATCACATCAGTGTGAGCTTAATCCCATTCCCATCCATGGAAAAAAAAAACTTCCTTTAACTTCAAAGGTGAAAACAAGCCATTTATGAATTTCTACAGAACTGACACCTTTTTCCATACAATTCAAATATCTCTGCCTATCCAAGAGGCCAAGGTTTTGCTTCATTCTACTCAGTGATCAGAACCCTACTTACATGTTTTATCTTTGTATCAAAGGTATTTCTGCTGCAGCTGGCTCTGCAAGTGAGGTGTTTCACTATCTGTTTGCAGGCTTCAGTCTTCCCAGAACCACTTTCTCCACTGCAAGATGACAGACAAGGAAGAGAGGGAGGAATCATTGTTAGCTTCACAATTGAAATGTTATTTATATTTCCTGCTAGCTTTGTTTGAATGGATTTAAGGTGCCTCCATCAAACTTTTATTTCAAATAACAGAAGGTTTATGAATGACAAATAGAGAACAGAATATAGGAGATAGACAGACTGACTGTCTAAGTACATGAAGACTGTCAGAGCTGTCAAGATACATTTTCTTGTACCACAGGTCAAACCAACCAAATCTAATGCTTTCAAGTCTTTTTCAAGGTATTTATAGCACAGATTTTATGTTTTCATTTATCTTTTGTCCGGCAAAGGAGCTCACTAGTGCTGCCTGGTTCTCTTTGCAGATGGGGAAATTACTGCTGGTAATGATGGGGAATCAGAAGAAATGGAAAGTGAAGAATACAATAGAAAGAATGGAAAGAAAATACAAAGGGAACAGGAAGGAAAAGAAAAAGCTGATTGATTTTACAACCTGCCCAGTTTCTGCAATACACTCTGACTTTAGTGCTTCTATCTAGATCACTGTGATTTCCTGTTTGTGATGTGGAATAAATATTCAAAAGAATGAGAATTTCTGACAGGGAAAGTGACCAAAGTAAATAAGGTAAAAGGCAATAGAATGACGAAGGTGGAAAGAAACAATAGAAAAGTGGTGGGATGGAGGAAGGAAGCAAAATCCTCTACAGGGAAGCCAAAGTGGGTCTCTTAGTCAGGAACTGTAGTGACAGGACAAGGAATAATGGTACAAACTGGAAGAGGGGAAATTTAGGTGAGATGTTAGGAAGAAATATTGTACTGTGAGGGTGGTAAGACTCTGGAACAGGTTGCCCAGAGAGACTGTGGGCTTCCCGTCCCTGGAAGTGTTCAAGGCCAGGTTGGATATAACATTGAGAAACTGATTTAGGGGGAGGTGTCCCTGCCCATAGGGAGGACAGCAGCATTTGGGACTGGATGACCTTCAAGGTCAATACCAACCTCTTCACATTATATGTTTCTATGTTATGTGAAGATTTCAACTTATAGGTCACAAAGCCACGTTTAAACCAGGTCTAAGAGGAAAAGAAGTTGTGTTATGTCAAGATGGTCACTGTCACAACTAATATGAAATTAGCAACTCTCCAGAAATGACAAGGTTCTCCTTAAGTGCACTATCCTTTGGTCAGATTTTCATCTTCTGACTTTCTGAAAGAGTTTAAAAAGTCAGCTGGTTCTTGATATCACCCTACAGAATATGCACCTCTGCCCTCTTAATGATGACTTCACTCTCCAAAAGCTAATTCTACCATGCTGCCTCTGTTCTTAAGATGCAGCATTAGCCTTCAACCCCTATAATGACAATCTCCAAATTCCATGTTTCTTTGTCTGTTGTCACTAGCAGAAACAGAGAAAAATTGAAACAGGACATTAGTCCTGTGATATTCCTCCCTTACAAACATTTCACAGTCTTGCAAATTACAGATCTTATACCTGTATTGTCCAGAAAGTCAGTGAGCTCATAGACAGATATAAATCATAGCTGCTCTCTTACTGCCCACGCACATTGGCCAGTTCACTGGCAACTGTGTGTCATGATGATGAAATAGTTTTGTTCCTCCACAACACACTTACTCCAAAATCACAGCTGCAACCTGCTATCACTATACCACAGGCTACCAAAAAGATTAGTAACAGTGGCTCTTCAGTTATTTCAGCTGTTAAAGAACTTCTCTGAAATTAAAACATCTCTGATGTTTAGTACCGTCACTTACAGCTACAGTTTATATGCTATTGAAAAAAAGTGTTCATTTATGTTTCATTATCAGTTCTGATATAATTCATAGTTTCTAAGAGCTCACAGCATGTACTGCCCTTTATATCCAGCAGATAAATATTTGTTTCATTCTGAGAGCTATATAAGACGTGACATTTAACAAATTGTTGTAGCACTTTATTGTTTGCTCAGGCCCATCCTCATCTGCCAAAAACAGCCTCTTCAACAGAAAGTTTTTCCAGGATTCACAAATCTTTCTCACAACTGGAGAAACTGTGGGTGGGGAGAAGGGCTGCTAAAATAACAGTTGATACGATTGTTTTCAAGAATTACAAAGCAGGCATGCAATTTAAAATTAAAACCAAAAAAATGCCTTCTTAAACAAAGGAACTGGAGTGTTCACCATGAGTTTCCCCCCTTAAGCATTAATTTGCTTCACTTTTAATATAAAGGTATGTTTGTTTTTCACTGCAAGACAAATGTGGCCCAGGTAACACAGGACCACACAAACAAGTACAAAGTGGACAGTTTCTGTCCATTCTTGAATATTTCTTCTCAAGATACATGCTTTCTGTACATTGCAGTGAAATAGCTGCGAAGATTTGACATGCTTGACTCAACTGTTAATTTTACAGTCTTGCCATAGGAGCTTTTTGATCAAAGTGGTTGCTAGATTAGTGTTCAGAGCTTCAAAAATCACCAGAATGTAGTTGCTGAACTAGAGATACGACATGACTTAATTTTTCTGTACATTTCAATGGGTTATATTCACTTCTTGTGAAATACACATTGAACCACCAGGAAAGAAATGCTATGTTAGAAAAAGTTTTAATTGCTGATACCATTATTTGGAATATTTGAGGCAATTTAACAATGAAAAAGTAATTTGGTACTTTGTACAAGATCTTATTTACTCCATTTCAATTTAGGTTGAGTAAAATTTTTTGCAATGTCGCCATTATCTGCAATATTTTTGCTCTAGCAATTTAATGCTGCTTAGAGAACAATTCCAGTTTTCTCTTTTAAATAACTGTTTCATCACTATATGTTTCAAAATGTGATTTACAACATGAAAGTTGGTTTCTTAAAACTTTTGTTTGGACTGCCTTATCAAGGTCTAGCTAAGTTAACATCAAAGCAAAAAAGCATTCTTTTGCACTAATGCTTACTTAGAAAGCATTATGGAACAAAGAAGGCTTATTTCACTGATAAAAATTTAAATTAGAAACAGTGTATTCCAAAGGAAAGGAAAATGAATGGAAAATCTGAAATCCTATGCTCACATAAGGCTTTACGCAAGTCCATGAAGTTTTCTCACTTTTCCTTCTTTGGCTTTCCATCTGTTCTTTGTAACTACCTGATGGAGGGCCTGTTTCCTAATATTACTTTATAAATATTTTGTTAATACAACCTTAATTACAGCTCAAATCTTTCTATTTTCAAACACTATGAATAATTTAAAAATAAGTTCTGTTTTGAAATTTAAAAAAAATACAATATAAATTTGTTAAGAAAAAAATAATTGAAAGCGTGAAAATACAAAGTCACTTGAAGAAAAGAACATGAGCCATAATACACCCAGGGGAACTAAAGAAGCTACACTTGTCAAATCCACAGCATTTGGATTATCATCCATTATCATATATATTGCACGGATGAGGACTTAGGGATACACAGAACTATAACATGGAAGTAGTTAATCAAGGAAGCCCAGGTAAAAGAGTCAGAAAACAGCCAACCCCAGGCAATTTTTAAGAATTACTTCCTGCAAGTACTGAGAAGTACTGCATATTAGGCAGGTTTTTCTATACTTTTATGATTTCAGAGCAGTGGATCATTATTGGATCTTTGCTGTTTGGTAAGAAACAATCCCATTATAAAGAAACTCTATAAACTGTCTGTTTAGGGAAAACATGACAAAATACAAAACGTGTAAGGAGCAATATACCTGTCACTTCAGATGTTATAAATTACAAGTGTTTTTTTTTTTTCACTTCATTTTCAATTCTGACCAAAGATACTACACTCATACCATACTTCACAAAAAAACCTTACTCCTGCAGTACTTGAACTATAATCAGAAAAGATGGAAAACTGCTGACAGAATGTGTTCATATAAGATTTCCACCAGATTTAAAGGAGGACAGGTGTGCTGTTCTGCATGAACTTTTGAAACACATCTCTTATTGTATTGTAGGGAGCATTACTACTCCTAATTCCCATTCAATATAATAAGATATATGCAGGGAAGAGTGACTAAGTTCGCACACTCTTGGGGGTCAGAATTATTTATTTCTTCTCCATTTTCAGAGTAGGTGAGACACTGAGTCTTGCTCCCAGTGACTGAGGTTTCTAGATTTGAAACAAATATGTGCAAGCAAAACTGTTAAATACAAATGAACGAGTTTTGTATTATCAGTAACGTTATCTGTAACTGATCAATCTTTCATGTTAGTCAGAAGTTATATTTCTAAAAGTAAGCTAAATTGGACACTGTATTTCTAAACAATGTTTTAATACAAATCTGTAACTGTACTGCAACAGCCCATTGCATTTAAAATATGTAGAAGAATACTTAAAAAAAAATTAAATTGAACAGAATGCTTTTGATGTTTAGCAGATGATGCTAAACTGAGGAAATCCAAAGCTTTCAATGCATTCCACTGTAAAACACAAGGACTTCTCTCCATTTTAGATTCTTCAACTTAAAAATGTGCTTTATGTCACAACAGTATCATTGGATATTGACACTCCTGGCTGTCAACAAGCTAGACAATTTCATTTTGTGTATTCATTATGACTTTTTCACTCACAAGATTAGCAATCAGCATGCCATAAATCTTTGGTTTGATTTACTAAGGATTCTTAGCTTTTAACAGGACTATATTTAGGCTCCCTAGACAGCTCTTTACTTATCTTGTCAGTGCTTAATATATTTTCGTATCCTGAAAAGCAGGAGTAAAATGCAGTCAGAAGAAAGCTAGTCATGAAAAGTCCATCTACTGGCTATTTAAGAGCATAACTAATAATATTACTTTATTCTGTAACTTCCATTAGAAATTTATACAAAGACAGCTCTTGGTGTTAAGCATACATGAATAAAACTGGCTTGCTAACAAACTGAAAATAATTGCAAATAACTATAGTAAGTTCTTCAGTAATTTGGCCAAATGCTTTCCTGTTGTAAAATGCTCTATTTCAGTGGGTGAGCTTTTGATCAGATGTGAAGAGACTGGTGGGAAAAAAATATTGTAAAATGGTAACAAATTTGGCCACACCTCAAGTCCTGTGTCCAGTTCTGGTCTCCTCACTTCGAGAAAGTACATTTGAGTGCTGGAGGGAGTCCAGAGAAGGGCAACGGAGCTGGTCAAGGGTTTGGAGCACCAAGTCCTGTGAAGAATGGCTGAGGGTGCTGGGGGTGTTTAGCCTGGAGAAAAGGAGGCTCAGGGGAGACCTGATCACTCTCTACAACTGCCTGAAAGGAGGCTGTAGCCAGGTGGAGATAGGTAGGTTCTCCCAGGCAACAAAACAATGAGGAAATGGCCTCAAGCTGCACCAGGGGGGGTTTAGGTTGGACATCACGAGGAGTTTCTTCTCAGGAAGGGTGATTAGACATTGGAATGGGCTGCTCAGGGAGGCAGTGGAGTCACCATCCCTGGAGATGTTCAAGAAATGACTGGATACGGCACTCACTGCCATGGTCTAGTTGACAAGGTGGTGTTCGGTCATAGGTTGGACTTGATGTTCTCAAAGGTCTTTTACAATCTCATTGATTCTGTAATCCCATGCAGGATATTAAGATTAAAGATTCACATGATATGAAAGTAAGTAATGAAAAGATAGTGAAGTAAGTAGGGAAAAGATAGAAAAGATAGATAAGTAAGTAGTGAAAAGATAGAAAAGTGACAGAGCAACACATTTCTTTGACCAAGTATATAAAATTCACCAGACTCACTGCTTTCAGAGCATTTGAGAAAAGAAGGAATAATAGATTTGGGGATTAAAAAGTTCCAGATGAATGCCAAATTTAACCATTATAAAACCAGCATATTTGGATGAAACTTTTTCACAGATTGCTAATACATTTACTCACAATCTTGAAGTTATTTATCATTGAAACAACACTATGAATAAGGGTCAAAGGTTAAAATCCATTTTAAAGTCTATTTTGAGCTTGGAGAGCTAAAGAACAAACTCATGGTCACACAAAAGTGAGGCAGAGTGCAAGCTCCAATACAGGCACCTCACCATAGAGGTTTATAATTTAGTCAAGGACTTATCATTTTTATTGTCAATAGATTCTATTTCTAATCCCGATTCATGTAGTATTAGCAAACACGCACAGCAGTTTTGAATTCTTTACCATTAACTCTTGTTCCTAATTAGATGCAGCTACATGAAGTGGCAATTGCCCAAGAGAATTTATGAACTTGAGATGTAATTAAACCTTTTTCATTTCTATTTTGCTCTAATGTATGATACATAGATCAGTACACAGAAAAAATCAGTTAGAGGAAAAAATAAAATGGAAATCTCAACTGCTGAGGCCCAAGGGAAACAGCTGAAAGGCAGGAGGTACAAATTAATTAATAGAAAGATAAATTTTCACCTGAGGATAAAGCATTGGGGACGCTGCTCCTGGAAAAGCATGTGGTAAGCTCTTTCAGCACAGGAAAATATATGTGGGGGAAGTGAGGAACACAGTTTTCCAGAGTTACTTAAATAAAGCTGGGTGACCTGAAAAATTGTAGAAAATTAAAATGATAAATACATTTCAAAACAGTTATGTTTCACCCCCTTAATCTTGGGTCTTTTGTAAAGCTTTCTAAGCACTATGAACAGAATCTCTCTATGTATAGAAGTGATACCTTTACAACACAGATTATGAAGATCTTAATTACAGAAAATAGAGCTTTAAACACAGAAGGTCTAATTAAGATACAAAATGAAACTTAACTAGAGGACTTAACAGTACTGGTTTGTGCATTAGGTAAAACAAAACCTAGTAAACTACTTTTTAATACCTTACATTTATAGTGTCTGCAATATAGAATAACTCCTGACACACATAGCTGGCAACATACACTATCCTTAAAACCTGAATAAATCCAATTATCTGTTATAAAAACAACTTTTTTATTTTTTTTTTCTGAGGGTATCCTGATGTATCACCCCTTTCTGTCCCATGTCTATATTATTTATTTAGATTCTAAACTATTAAATCCTGGGGTATCTACAACAGTGAAATTGAATGAATCCTCCATGATATATTCTCAGTCAGGCCTTAAGGGCTAGCAGACAAAAAAAAAAAGATTAAATCCATGACAATTCTCCACGAATCATTTCAGAATGTCACAAAGTACAAAGAGAAACCTTCACACAAGTATGTCCAATGCAAAATGTTGCAAGTTTACATATTTTTCTAACATGAACTTCAAGAATATATTTGCCCTAATCGGGCACAAGTAAATTCTACAGGAATGTAACAAAGCAGCATGACCACAGCTCAAGCACTTCTACAGTCACTAAGATACCTTCAAAATTGTACTTGCACCTTCCTTGTATACTGCTATTATAATGTGTAGTGTAGTTGTACAGTGTATTTCCATGTAAAAATGCAATAATATTATCATCTAGCAATTGCATTGAATCACATAATGAGCAAAGTACATCAGTGTCCATTAATGTGTGATTCTTTATGTCATCTCAGAGTGAATAATTTATTATAAAATATTTATTTTAGTAGTATTCTATTGGAACAAAGTGTGGGTGATCAGTGCACAATGACCAAATTGTTTGTCAAGAAGTTACATACAGTATTTTTTAAAAAAAGAAGAAAACATAAACTGTCACTGTTATTAAAAGTTATATATTATACTATTTTCATTTCTTCATCATTATCTTAAAAATAGCATCATGCTCAATACGTTTGCATTCCTTTTCTTTTTGACAGCTAACAAACTACATACCTGAACCAAAAATGCTAATTTATGAACCACATCATATAGCATGTCAACATTTAGTGAGGAATTGACATAATCACTTTTTATTATTTTAATATCTAGACCATCTAGCACTTAGAGACTTTAATACAATATCAGCTAAGCTGCTGCAGTATACTGGAGCATTTCAAAAACAAAGTGGTTTTACAACCATGGTTTCTTGATCATCTGGGAAATACCTGCATAACACACAATAGTGTGCAGATTACAATGATGAAGGGAAAGCAATTATTATCCAAGGTTACCCAAACAATTACAGGACAAAAAGTGTCTCATGATGAACTTAATTAAATAGACCTATCACAGAGAAGTAAAGATGCAGCAAACATTCAGGAAACATTGTAATATGTACACTTTTTCTCGTTACAGTTCTCTCTTGGTGCACAAAATCATGTATCTAATATAAAATACACAGTGACAGGAAAAAACACCACCATCTAAAACCTTGGGGATGATGGATAATTTCCATTTCTAGAAATAAATTCAGACTCCCGACTTAGACTCTGCTGCTCCTACCATGAACATCACAGCGTTTCTTTCTCTCAGATTTACTACTGTTACACACAAAGCCACATGACGCAGCAAACAGTCACAAATTACAATTTGCTTACCAAATTTTTAACCCTTTATAATTCTTGTAAGTTAAATAGACATATTTGACTTGTCAGGGAGGCTGAGCTCTGTGATCCCAGTGCATCAACGAGAAGATAAGAGGAGAGGATAAATTAAGTAATACTAACACCGTCTCTCTGAAATGTCTGGGTGAAGATGAAGGAGAGATCAAAACACCTGAATGTTTTCCCACAGCTCGATCCCCCTTGCCCAAACACTGCCTGTGGCTGGCACAAGTCACCTCCCTGTGCCCGACCCAGGGCAGCGCTCAGCTCGTGCTTAGCGTGCTGCTCTCAGTGCTGCACAGTGTCCCAGATGAGGAGCCTGGTGGCCTTTGGGCAAGGGGGTGTGAACTCAAACAACCACTGTATGAAGTATGCATCTATTTCTGTAAGTTTGACTGTGGCAGAAACCACCAAGGTCATCGGAGCTATTTTTAAACAACCAGACGAGCTCCTGCTCATTCAAAGCATTATCAAGATGACTGCTTTACCAATAAGATACAGAAAAAATAGTTGTATCTAGGAAGAAATTTTTAAGGTTTTGCTAAAATACTAAAACTGAGATGCTCCCTGGATAAAATGGGCATATACGTTAAGTAACTTTAGGGGTTTGGCCAGTCAAATGAACTATATGAATTGTGAAAAAATATCCCCAAACTTTTAAAAAGAGAATGCTTACCATGGTAGAATAAATAGGAAGTTCTTTAAATGGGTTAACAAGCAACAGTATATCACCAATGTAGGTCTGAAAAAAAGAAGACATAATGGTTCTATTAAGTAATAAATTAAATGTTTAAGGAGGCTAATGGCTTTCTTCCAAAAAGAGCTCTCAGGAAAGCCTTTTAAATCTAGGTAACAACATGCTAAACACAATTCATGAGTTCTGAGTTTTTAACTCCACAGTTTGAATTTGAGATCTAAATTTACATTTTGAACAGAATTAATTAGTGTTTTTGTAATAAAATTGAATTCTTCATAACTGAAAATTATTCAGAGCAAAATTGCACTACATATATTATTGGTAGATTATTTGAAAGTTAATTTGTAACTTACCACTTGCTAAACTACAAAAATGTCACAGAATCACAGAAGCTGCTGAGTTGGATGGGACCCACAAGGATCATCGAGTCCAACTCCTGGCATGCCTACCACATAAAAAGCTTCTCAAGTGATTTTTTTATGGAATAGATGACATAATTTAGAAATGCTATACTGGTTATCCAGAGCCAAGAACATTAAAACATGTTGCTTGTGAGGTAAGATGGAGCAATTGATACATATATGTCTTTATGGAAGTGTATGTGTACAGGAACATATGAGCATGCATCTAGAAAAACTATCCTGACCATATCAGAAAGAGTAAAGCATCTAATGATTGCATATTTGCAAGATTTTACTATTTCGTATTTGGGGCTGTTGATGGATGGGAGGCTGGACACGAGCCAGCACCGTGCTCCTGCAGCCCAAAAAGCCAATTGTGGCCTGAGTTGCACCACAAGCAGCGTGGGCAGCAGGGTGACAGGGGGTCCTGCCCCTCGGCTGTGCTCTGGTGAGAGCCCACCTGGAGCACTGCATCCAGGTCTGGGGTACCAGCACAGGAAAGACATAGATCTGTTAGACAAAATGAGGGCCAAGAAGATGATCAGAGGCCTGGAGCACCTCTGCTGTGAAAGATAGGCTGAGAAAGTTGAGATAGTTTAGCCTGGAGAGGGCTCCAGGGAGAACTTATAGCAACCTTCCAACACCTAAAGGGGCCTACAAGAAAGATAGGGAGGGACCCTTCATCAGGGATTGTAGTGACAGAATGAGGAGGAATGGTTTTAAGCTGAAAGGGAAAAGATTCAGATTAGCTATTAGGAAAAAAATCTTTACTGTGGGGGTGCTGAGGCACTAGAAGAGGTTGCCCAGAAGATCTGTGAATTCCCTGTGCCTGGAAATATTCAAGGAGAGGTTGGATGGCGTGCTGAGTTCAACAGCTTCTACTGGAAGATGTCTCTGGCCATGGTAGGAGGGTTGGAATCAGATGATCTTAAAGGTCCTTTCCAACTCAAACCATTCTACAGTTCTATGCACTTAAGTGTAAGATTGTAGGTCACCCTTGCTGCTATACTTTTCACTCCACATAAATAGCTGCTGTTATTAGAATGCAAAAATTGCCAGACTTCTGCCTCTGAAGAGGTCAGACAGCAAAGCATCATGTGAACATTTCCAGTTGTGTTGTCTTTTTCAAGATGAAGCATTTTGATTTGGGGAGGTGGAAAATATTGTCTTTCATAGTAAATGTACTGGTTTTCTTCTAAAATGCATCAACTTATTTCCCGTCTCTCACCCACCCTGACTTCATTGTTTGGTTTCATTCTGGTGGAATGAAACTTTATAAAGCTTAAAAAAACCATGAAGCAGGAAGTGTTTAGTGCTAATGAGGACGTTGGCTTGAAATTGGAGCCCAAGAACTTTCCCTTCTAAGTCTAAGAACTAAGTCAAGATGAAAGCATCTTCAGCACTGATGCTGACACTCTACCAAAGCACAGCAGCTGCTGTTGAGTAGAATAGCAGTGATCGCTGGCTACAAATTCTATTAAGCTAAGAGAATTCCAGAGTAGAAGATCCTTTCAGGTAAACTCTCTTCAGTATCGTAAAATAAAATACGTCCTCTCTGGATCTTCATGAATTCAGCTTATCTGGTATCATTGAAAGTGAGATAAAGAAAAATGAATATTCATTTAATGAGTATTTTTTAGCATTTGATCCATGATTCCAAACCCAGATTTTTTTTTTACCGTTGAGTGCCATAACACCTAAAACTGAAATTCCCATAATTTCAAAAGGATTCACAGCAGCATAACAGTTTCCCATATTCCTTTAGTCTAAATAGTGTAATCAACTTGTAAATTTAAAAATAATATGCACGTTTCACATTTACATTCCACTCAGCTGTTCAGTAAGTTAGTAGTAAGTCATGGGTAAGATATGGACAGGGATACAAACATTTCTTTTGGTATCTAGATGATTAGCATTAAAATATAATTATTTCTCTGATGCTGGAAGAAAAGAATAATTAAATCTCCCATGCTGAATTCTAAGCTTTTTAATTCTAAATTTCTTTCACATTTCCAGTAATCATGCTCTATTAAATTAACATAGTGTTGAAAATGGAAGGCTTTTTCTGTGGTTTGAGAAGGAAGATTACAAATCATGGCGGTACACCCCCACCCCAACCACACTTTGATCTGAGCAACCTTAAAACACTCATTCATGACAAGTGTGTTCATCAATGTTTATCAATTTACTTCCTCTGTGAAAAAATCCACACATAAATTGTATTCAAATTTGTCTGAAGTGATATTCCATTTTCTATTTTTCCATTTCCTACACAAATTTGAGGAATTGCAGGGCTTACACACACACCCATGCCCTCATCCATTTAAAACTAGTCATGAGTTCAGGGCAGGTTACTGTCCAGTAGTTATGATAGTAATCCTATTTTTTCTATTCTCTCTTTGATCTTTTTTTGAAAGCTTACTATTGATGGGCAACTCACATATATCTGATTATTGTTGAAACGCTTCTGAATCTCGTAAAGCAGGCTGCTGTCTGTTAGCTCACTCAGAGAAGCCAGGTCATCATTTGGAGCTGGAGGCATTAGCTTGATCTAGAAAACACAAATTAGAGAAACAAAGTAACTTCATGATGAATCATTCTGTACCATAATGTTCTAACTTACAGTATAAACCGAGACCACTAGAATTTATAGGAAAAATGCATTAGGAAACCGGAAAGTTGTAACTCCAAATAAATCCACATCAATAATCTTAATCAAGGGAAGAATATAAAAATTATTGTCAATGTTATGGTGTATAACTGCATGAGTCTGATGGGCTCTTAAAAACATACCAGAGTGCCATTAGCAGTCCTTAAACCCATGAAGATTCTTGGATCAAATGCAATTTTCCTGCTCTCTTCATTAAATGCTTATAGCAGAAGAAATCAAGAAATTAGTTAGTGGACTTGTAAAGTATTTCTTGCAGTATTTAATGAAGCTTTTCAACCACTCTTTATCATATGGGATTTGAAATTGTACTGGAATTTTTCTTGCAGAATAGAAGTAAATTAGTAAGAAATTGGAAATGTGTTGTTGTGGAAACGAGAAGACAATCAGAAGAGTCCACTTTAGCCAAAACTGGTGAGTGGAATTGTTTGACACTTTTGAGATTAGGGTCAATAATATAAACTCTGCAAGGGTAAGTAAAAACTTAATGAAACAAAAAAGATCCAAAAGACTGAGACAGGAGACAGAAGAAGAAAGATTCAGTGATAATGAAAATTTGATTAAAGTCAAAATAAACAGTGATACATTAAGCAGCATGCTTATCAATAATGATCTACACTTAAAATGTAGTTTGATTCATTTTTTATGTCAGCAAAATACCCAGAAACAGAAAATTCTCACATGAACTGTAATAGAATTAAGTAGTTTGTTCAGAGCTTATTATAATAACTCAATAAAATTGTCCATTTTGAGAATGGACAATCAAGATTAAATTTCTTTCTTCTATTGCTCTGTTTAAAATGAAGGCTCAGGAGAAAAGCAGACACTGCCCTTTTTTGGTGAACACCTCAGCACCTCCGTTTTTGTCAGTGACAGGAGATCAGAGGCAGAAGCAGACTGGGAGATACTGGAGGGACCATGGAGCATGCTTCTGTCATGGGGAAGAGCCCAAATACCATGGATACTTGTGTTTAGTACTGGAGATCTGACACAGGACTCCTAAACTGCAGCTCAGTTGCCATAGGTTCAAGGTCGAGTTCAGAAAACCTGATACTCAAATTTCACTACCTGTGCCTTACAGGTGTATGTCTACCTATTGGACAGGTTTGTTCCTCAACCCCATTGAAGAGGGGTTCCTCACCCCTCTGTCACACAGAAGATGGCATTTCTTGCTCTTTTTAGTTTTAATCATGGCAGTTGGATGTACAGCTGACTAGAAAACAAGAATTCCACTTGGCAAAACAAAAAATTATGATACATTTTGGCATTTGTCTTTGATGATGTACATTGGAATACAAAAAAAAAACCAAAAAAACAAAAAACCAAAGAATTCCAAGAACATTTTTAAGTGTCTTGTAGAGATAGAGAAGAGAGACGAGTCTGTGGCGTCCTTTCCTTAATAGTGTGCTCACCTGGCATGAAGGAACAAAACAGGCATCAGCCTTTGCTGCACTCCCTTGTGTGCTGTCAAAACTCAGAACATCTGTGCCATAGAATGAGCTTCTTTTAATCTATCTCTATGAAAATTAAGCCTCTGCTATGTGTTTGTAAATAAAAGCAAGGTTTGGATGAAAGTACTGCCCTGGGATTCTCCGTATTTTCTGAACATTTTAGCACACTGCCTTATACATTCCTGTTTCCTACCAGCTAGCACTCATGCAGATGAAACCTGGATATCATTCAGGTCACATGACAATAATAATTTTCCATAGGTCATTTGGGCACGGCCCCATCTCTGGAGGGAGAAAAAATTTGCCTTACAGATGTCTATAGACTTGTCCCACACAGCCCTAGGCCAGTGAACAGGCACTGCCTTGCATTTATTTCATAATCTAAGCATGGCCAAAAATGCTCGTTCTGTAGGGATGGTTAGAAATGTGAAGTGCTCAGTAAAACTCTACAGAAGTCAAAATATTTTCAACTTTTTTCTACAAAGTTTAGGATTTGGTGTATTACCATTTTCTACCTGACTCATTGCATCAAAAGTCATAGTTCAACAAGCAAATAATCACATAGAAATAAGAAACTCTAAATCCCTTAAACTCATAACTGATTTGACTTAACAATAAATGTTATATACATTATTAATATATTATTTATGGGCACCTTAAACTTCCATTTTCATCTGCCTTTCTGAGCATACAGATGTGTTTTTTAGCTCAATGCAGCTATCTGGCTATCATTCTAATTGCATGATGTATATGTTATGTGACATAAAATAAAAATAGCCATACATACAGCATAAGTTCCAATAAAACGATGCCTCTGGGAGTGATTAGTTTTTAGATTTTTGTAATACTTTCAATGAAGATTTCTATTTATTCAGTTACATACATTTAACAACATTCAGAATCTGCTCTTATAATAGTCTTTAGTTGTATATAGTTCTATAGTTATATGTATTATTTAGTTATATATGTATTTTACATACTTGTGTCACTGAAATAGATATACATCCAAGCTCTTATATGTAATATTATGCACAGCTGAGCCTTGTCTGTGTCATAACTGATACTGGAACAATCAAAAGGGCATCAGGGGATGCTCCATCACACAGTTCATGCAGCTGACAATACATAAATAAGAACCATAAGACAATTTATTTTTTTTAAAGACTCAGTTAAGAGAAAGAAAATATTTAATTTATATTTATTTGCAGCATGGAGCATGTAATTGAATTCCAAGCCATTAATTTTAATCTGCTATCAAAAAATATCTTTCCCATATGAGAGGAAGAAAAACTGAGAATATGATAAAATTCTGAAAATTATTCATACTGCTTTCTTTGTTTGGCAGCACAGACCTTGACATTACTGATGATCAAAGAACACCTTTTACCTAGGAAAAAAGCAAAAGCTAATACAAGCCAAGAAAGGTCCAAAATGCTTTATTGAAGTAGTCACTTCATCCCCATCTCATATACTTCAAGCAATAAAAATCTTCATGGGAAATAGTATTTTCTTAGGGCTCTTTTTCATCATTTTTGCAATTAAAGAAAACTGAAGCGATATATAAATTTGAACAGTTATTTCTTTCCAAACCAAAAAAATTACAGGCTTTTTCTATTAAAAATGCATGTCTGAAATGTGCTAGGATTAAATTTTTCTTTTTGACCCCCCAATAAAGGCCTAATCTGCATGCCATATCGCCTAAGAATGTGTGGTATTTCTGACATAAAGCATATGAAATATCATCCTGATATATTTCAATAATATATGAACATAAAATCCAAGTAATCACTCCACATGACCTATTGAAAAATTAAACAGAACATGATTACTTTGAGTGTAGTTTGACTGCAACTGGTAAGAATAAAAGACAACTCATTAGAAACTCTTTAGAATTAGGATACCCAAAAGGCAGGAACAGCGGGAAGTGGTTGTTCAAAGGTTTCCTTTGGTGTCAGCACTAAATAAAAACTTTACTTCCCAAGTTGTGAAATAAAAAATAATAATAAAAATAAAGTGTTAAATGGATAAATTTCATCTTTGAAAACTAAGATCTAAATATTATTAAGACAAATACAGATATGATACACGTATACCTACTGTTCGTAATACATGGCAAGTAGTAGAGAATACAATCCCTCTATTTCCAGGATCACCATTACACCAAAAGAAAAAATATCACATATTTCAATTTGACAAAATCTAGAGACTCTTTACTTTCCTAAATAACTGTTTCCTGAAGTGATTAAAGTAGTTTACTCTCTTTCCTTCATAAGAGCTAAAGTTCATTAAGTCCTTGCCAACTGAAAAGTTGTATTAATTCTTTTCGAATGCAACCAGTCTTTTAAAAACCCACTAAAATAGCACAATTTTTAACCTATCCCCTGTTAATGATAATTTCTCAGACAGGACTCTTCCTACCCTTCCATGCTAGGGAGCATCACTCCAAATTCAACAATTACAGATATTTTCTAGTTTTCGCTGTTTCTAAAAAAAACCATAGGCTACACACTCCTAGCTTGTTTAGAGCAGAATTTTGGACTGTTTCCTGCAGAAATTTCTCAAATAAAAGAGCTAAAAGAGGATCACCTTTAAGTCTGCTCTCTTGTCTTTGAATTGTAAATATTGTGGGAAGTTCCACTGTAGTATGGTGAAACAACAGGAGTGCTTTTGAAAATCTGCCCTGGGACCCTGAGAAGACTCAAAATCATGGTGGACAATGAAATTACCAGCATAAAGACTTCTGTTTCCTCATTTTCATCAGGGAGATTAGCTGCTCTTATTCTGATCAGTTTCTGTGTGTGTTTTAGTCCACAAAGTATAAAGCAAATGTTTAGCTTAGAGATAATGAAAACCTGAATAATTTTTGGCTAGGCTTACATCAAAATTAATCAGGCAGAAAGAAGTATCTGTGTTCTTGTACACACTTCTGTTGAACATCTAGAAGCAAGTACTACCCTCTCTTTTCCTACAATTATAATAGGATTCCTCCTTAAAGGATTGCAAGCATTCACTTTTCTGACCAGCAGTGTTTGTCCCTTGGAATGACAGTTTCCATCAATCCCATCAGTCAGCAACATCAGAAACTGCATGACATGAAAACAATGTGTCAGCCAAGAGCAAAGCATGTTGTGGTATCCGCTGACTGGATAGGGAACCGAGCACTCTGCAGGATTCCAAAGCTGAAGTTCTTTCACACATTGACTCATATCATTTACATATGGATGCACTGATTGATCTCATATGATCAAGCCTCCTCTGAAACACATCCAAATGAAAAAGAGTGGAGCAAGCGTTCTTCTGCCAAGACAGAGATGCAGTTTTTTTGAACTGAACATGGCTCAAATCAAACCAATATCTTGCTCCTTTGTTATGCTTCAAATTCATAGTAAATTATTTTTAATGTAAATACTCCCCTCCCGCATCCCCTTGATTCTAAAGTAGCTTTTTCTTAAATGGCTAAATATTTCTGGAATACATGTTTCCCAAATGCATGTAACAGAAAATAAACCCTTTTGTATGACAAAAAAACCTAAACAAAACAAAAACCAAACCAAACACAAAGAACAACCTAAAAAAAATTAAGTCCTAAACATTAAAACCTGGGATGTGCTAGATTTATAAGCCGTAATTTCCTACATTTGCATTCCTCCTATATACCGAATGAGATTGTCCTCCTGTGGAGAAAAATGTAAAGTGTATCCAAATAATCAGTGCTGATAATCAAAGGCATTATCACAAGAAAGGGAGTTAACACTGCAACTGTAAATCTGGCAATTCCTAGCTTTGAATTACAGTCACTTACTTTGCAGTTTGATATTCCTTAGACATTCTCTTTGTGTTTTCAATCTCCTAGGTTGTGGGGGTTCTTTTTGTAACTGGAGTTTGAGACCAGCACACACTCTGGGCAAAGCCAACAGTTGTGATCCATGAATAGAGTTTGAGGGGCTCTGATCCCTCCCCAAAGTCCCTGACCTGCCACCAGGAGCTGGCAGGAAGCAGCTGTTCAATCTGCAGAGGAAACTCTCCAGGGCCAGACAGAGTGCAGGGAGTGATCAGGGTGACAAGGCTCCGCAGTGAAAACAATAGTGCTGTATGGTGAGGGAAAGAAGCACTATGGTCTTCAGCTGCATTAAGTCTACAATTTCCAGACCTAAGCACTAATGAAAATTTCAAGACTGCATGCTGTTACCTGCTCAAGTTTGGTTGTGGTGTTCACAGTGATATTTTCAGACGCACTTTCTTGCGACTGCTGCTTACATAAACCTTTAGCTGCATCTTTGAACATGGTATCTTTCTCCAGCAAACTGTCTTGCTTGGCAATCGGTAAAGCCAGGGGGTTGCTACAAAGAGAATCAATAAAGCAATTAGACTCCTACTGAAGATGACAGACAATCAAATGTGGGTGGCACAAGCACAGAACCGAGATACAAACAACTCAGTGCTGAAACACAAGCTCCTGGTTCAAATACTAAAAAGAAATTGGTGAGAAATAAACTGTTCACATAGGCTGGTCTGCTCCCAAAACCACAGAGCAACATACTCTGATTTAAAATTCACCTTTATGCATGTCTTCTCTGAAGCAGAATTGAGCAAACCAAAGAGAATATGCATGAGTCTGCTTTTGACAGCCCTAGGTTGGCAAATCAATAGCCAATTTTGCAACTGAATTTAAAAAGCACAGTTAATCTACACAATACTATTTTGAAAAAAAATATGTTTAAATGTAACAATACATATCTTGCCATTGCAGTTATTAGAATTAAATTCCATCACTTTTTAGCTAACTTTTAATCCAGCAATATGCAAGATACATTTTATGGCCAGAAGCTGCTCTGAAATTATGCAAAATTTAAAATAACCAAACAAACAAGAAAGCAACTAGCAGACTCCTGAAATTACTCGAACCACGTGCAATACTCTTCATCCACATAAAAGTTAAAACTATTTTTGTACACATGGACTTGTTTTCCCTACTGGCATTTCAGACAATATAACACTTCTGAAAAACAACAATGCCAAAATCTTGGATGATTTTTCAGAGTTGTACATCCAAGGAATTAGTGAAGAATCAGCTGCAGGAGTTGAGAATACAAATCATCTTAAAAAGTAGTTGTCTAGATTCTGACAGTGCAAGTGAGACAATCTCATGGAGTGTACATCAGCTCCTTGCCAAACTGAGTGCATAATTTCTTTGAAAGCAAATGTGGACTCAATATGAGAATTCCACTATAGAATAAAGCCTAAACTTAGATAAAATAAATCTCATATTTATTCTAAGTTACTTGAGTTTAATCATTGATTATTAAAAAAACCATGATTATACAGTTAACTCAAATGAATACTCATAGCTAACACTGATAGCAACTTGAGATAAGAGCTGCTCTTGGAAACAGAACTGAAATACGCACATAATTTTAGAAATAAAGTATAAAACACCTTCTAGACAGAATTCATTGAAAAACAAGACAAACTTGTTTCCTACTGAATAAAAGATAGACAAAAAAAACTTTTCTTATGATGAAACTGTCAATCTGCAACTATTGAAAGAATTAGTCTAAATATTTTATGATGAAATATAAATGTTTTTCTGCCTCAAGATGTTTTGCTTCAGACATTTAAATGTAAAATATCTAGAGGAACATTGGTGAAAATAAAAAATTCTATTTTTACTGCTTAGATTCACTATAGATAATTTTGTGACAAATTTACCAAATGTCACATGGATAAAAGATCCACCCCCATTTTTTTCAGTTTGGACTGCAGAGCAGAACTTGGCAATCAGAATAAGACATATCAGTGATTAGACTGTAGAAGAAATTAAACACCTGTGACACAAACATAAATGACAATATTAATTCACATTTCATCCAGGTTCAGAATTGAAAAAAAAATAATTAAATATGAAGTTTTCTTTCTGAGTAGCCTTTTGGTACTGTCCAAAACTGATCAAATTTCTTTAATTACAGACAAAGAAAGATTTTAAGAAAAGTGTAAGCAAAATTCAAGTAATAAAACCAAAGCACTGCCACTTATATATTTCTTAATATTCATGTTGATATTTCTTTTAAATTTTGAAGACCCAGGATATTTTTTTGCTGTGAAGTTGAACCTTACCCATTCAATCTTGCCCCTTTTGTGGTAACTACACAACACACATTAGAAACACTTCTTAAAATTCAGCTATAAACTCCTCACAACCAAATAAACCTTTCAGGTGTCACAAAAGAGAAGTAGGTTGTAAATCACAGCAAAGTGTCAGGGAAAATTAGTGCCTACTGTTTTGACATATGCATTTTTAAATTAAGAGGACAATAATAATCTAATTTAACAGGCATGTTTCATGTACTGATGTACATAAGAATAGCCTTTAAATTACATATATTTATGAGACATTAATAGGACTTTATGCAACGGAAAGGATGACATATAATTCATATTAAAACAAAAGTGTGAATGATTCTGTGAAAGAAAAAAACATATTAAACTTGCTCCAACAGTTCACTATGACTCAGGTTCAAGAAAACACTATGAAAAATAAACTGACATAAAATGTTTCCAGAAAACACTGGCTTTTTAGAAAAGTATTTCTATTAGTCACAAGATTAAGTCAAGCAGTGCCTCTGAAAGCTTAAGTACAGAACAGTGCAAGGGAAGATTTTATGTTAATGTAGTCAAGTAGATTAGCATGAACTGTCTTCTTTTATGAAAATTAATGGATAATTAATAAATAATTAACCACAAAGGAAGACTTATGCCAAAATAATGTTACACAGTAGACAAAAAGAACTGTTATCTAGGGAAGTATTATTTGAACATAGTAGGACTTTCTACCTGCCTATCTGACTGGGAAAAATATTGAATGTTATATGGAGGAATAGTGATTTTAATTTTTATGCAAAGAAGCCTTCATGTATGGAATTAATTTAAAATATTGTGTCTTTTTATTGGACTTTTTTTAGATAAAGTGAGATGGTTTTCTATAAATTGCCATCCTCTACCACATCATTAAAAAAAAAAAAAGAAATAATATGAAGTGTAAGAGCTGACAATGAAATAATTGGAAGTTTTATTATCAATATTGGCAGCACTTGGGCACCTTCTAATTTGATAAGGCAGAATCTGCAGTAATATTTTCATGAGCCTTTTGAGCTTATAGCTTTTGTGGGAGAAAATTTCTGTAATCCTTCCACAGGCAATTCTGAGATGCTTTAAACAATTTCTAAGCCACCTGACACCTGTAAAGTGCATAATCTCTGAAATTTCAGTCTAAAAACCTTCGTAAAGTTACATAAAAGAAAATTCAGAATAGATTAAACCTTAAAAGAGTGTTTGAAAACACTAGAATAATTAAAAGGCAAGTCCTACATAAAGGGTTACATAGAAAAGAAGAATTGAAATGTAAGAAAAATTGAATCTCTTTTCTGTTTTGCTGTCTTGAACACATCTATTTCAATTTTATTTCACATTCTTGTGCTGATTTTGAAACACATCATTACTATAATTAATATTTACTTAAACATGCATCAGAAAATATACAATGTGATTAAGTTAGCATTACTTTGAGAGTGAGTTCTTAACTTTTTAATATTTATTACTACATAGATGACTGCACTATCCGTGCTCTACAGGCAGATGTACTGGAGTAGAAGTACAGGGATCATTGTGACCATAGCATGACCCTAAAGTCACTTTTAAACAGATACGGCCAATTTAATGTTCTGAACTGTAAGATATGTCATTGAATGTATTCTGTGATGGTATTTTTGCCAGTGGAGTAACAATTTTTTTTCTAAGTGTACCATTAGAATTAAAACTAGCAAAACTTTTCAGCATAGACCTTAGGTTTGCTGCAATGGTCAACCTTCAAGTAACTTCATGACATTACTAAAATTCTGTCCTTCAGCTAATTCACTGGGTCAGCTATGACCAAGGAGCTATGCTGGAGCAAGTATGGCCTCAAAGGTGCTGCAGCTTGTGGAGGGCCAGTGTAAAGCACAAGAAAAGAGCAAGAAAAGAAGAGTGACAAAGAGAAATAACTGCAACCCTGCCCTGAGCCACCCACACCTCACTGATGAGATGGAGTGCAATGCAGAAACTAAATTTTGTTTCCTCTTCCTAAGCAGAGGCTGACTTTCAATTCACCGCTTCAGAGTGTTCTTCCAGAAATCAATGCTGTAATTTAAATTTGAACCAGCAAAACTAGATTTGCTGACAGAACATATGCTATTTATAATAGTCTGTTTATAGTTTTTGAGTCTGCTTTCGGATACCGTTTTCTTCTGAGAAATGGCCACAAAGCAATATGGCCACAATATAGAGTTACTAGGAACAATTGCAAAACTTTCCACCTCAGATTACTTTCTTGCATCAGGAGAATTGATGAAGAATGGGTGCAATAAAGAATAAAGCAAAGGTACATGTGTATTATTATTGTGCACTCCTCTTCAGCACTAAAAAATTGGTTTGGTACACGAGAACAGCACAGATATTTATCTTCAAACTAGCATATTACACATCTCTCTACAGACTCTTAAAAGAGCATGAAGGATGAAACTCTTTGTTTTCAACATTACCATTGGAAAAAAAAAAAAGTTGAAACCAGGCATCTAGGCTGCCTCTCTAACAGGCAGCATGGAGCCACCCTGGAGGATAAATCACATATCTTAAGAATATGTCTACTATCATTTGGAATAACACCTCTCCGCAAAGGTTTTGTGTTTCACAATTATAAGCATGATACTATAGAGCTGAGATAACTAGCTTTGAGATGACAGCTGATTTTCAGCCACTATAAATTAAGGTTAGAGGATTTATAAGTAACATGGAAGTCTGTGTGGTGTGGTTCACCAACAGTTTTCCATATTCAGAAGTGACAGCTGAGACATGCATGGGCAAAATACATCAATAATTTTGCCTTCCAAAAATGCTCCCATGTCAGAATAGCTGTCTGGCCAGCTGATACTTTGCTGCACTGATAGCAGAACTGATAGGTGCTGCAAAGCTCTGGCTGAGGAAGTCTCTAAACCTAGGACTGCTAAAAGTGCCCATGTACTTCAAGCTTACTCTATCCCCATAATGGCCCCCTGGCTATGTGCAAAGGATGCCTGCCAAAGTCAGTGCACAGAGCTGAACAGGGCTTTGGCTTCACCTGCTGCTGTATTCCTGTGCAGGCTCCACAAACTAGATGCAGTCCCACATTGGGATACATTGGCAATGGAAGCTAAACTCAGCCAATTCCACACATATATCAATTTTCTGTGTTTTTCTCTTCAGTGGGCTTTGCTTTTTCAGAACTTCCAGTGAAGGTTTTTACACATGGCAGGTCTGCTTTATTGTCATATAAAGAGTCCCTATATATGAGGAAAACTCTCAAACATTAGTTATCTTAATCTATGTATTACAGGAAGGAAAGAGTAGAGAAAAAATATTTTCAGACCACTTAAAATTTGTGCAAGTCATGTCTTCCAGAGGTTAATGGGTGTTAGCACTAAAAGCAGTATTCAGTACAATATGTGCACCGCAATACAAACTTCTAGAATATAGACCACATGGAAATGCATCATCTAGATATAAGAATAATGACTAAGTTCTCAAAGTCTCTAAGACCTTTATGAATAACTTTTGCTAGGCATCATTAAATAGGTATAAGAGTGATCTACTGTCCACTTCTAGTATTAGACCATATCAATAATTAAAAGTTTTAGTTACATTTCAAAATCTAAAGGCTTAGTTTCACACCTCAAATTAAAATTTTACATTTAAAAGACAGTTGAAGGCCACATAAATCTGAGGAGTATGATTTATATTATTGAAACAGCGGGTTAGACTAGAGGACTGTTTATTTCATAAGGAAATAACAAGCACGAAAAATTAGTAATTTCATAAACACTAGTATCATATACCCAGCTACATGTATTAATGACTACAAATCATGAAGCAGGAACAACATACTGTGTTTACCATCCATAAAATATGCAATCTTTACTAAATATCAGTTCTGATGGAGAAGTCCCATGGAGTTCTGAGTTTAACAGATTGTTCATTTCATGACAGTTGCTCACCTCTTCTAAATTTTAATGTATCCAAACACATTCTGCCAACCATAAATTATAACTACTATGAAATGGAAGCATATATACCTTATCTGTCTCTCTATAAGAGGTATTATTTATTTATAAATAAATA